>BLKR01003526.1:9117-141574 GCA_011170035.1 Teleogryllus occipitalis | reverse complement strand
GTAGGGAGAATAAACAATGGTTTTGCAAAAAACATTCTAACAGATTAATTTATTTCAATGTATAGTTGTCATAGAAAGTGTGGTAATGGAAGTGCGGGGGTGGGGCGCTCCGTGTACATGTATTACATGTTGCATGTCATTACACATTACATGTTATTACTGTTACTTAAAGAATATTGAATCCTGTTAATATTGCAAGAGACAGAATTCGACGGATGAATGGCGATTCGCAGTTGTTATGATTATTCCCGATGTAACCAAACGCTACGGAAAGTATCGTACGTTCGCTAGCATGAACGCTAGTGCATTTCTTTGATAGAAATATTGCAGTAGTAAAAAGGCCTGCAAACCATCTTGCTATAGTATTTTAAGCAAAGGTTTTATTTCAGAGGTGAATGAAGTTTTCATTTCTTAAGTGAAAAATGTTATTTTGTGACCTCGCAATTTTGTTTTCTGTGGATTATTGACCTCCATTGTAAAACGCAATTAAGTATTTCAGCATAAAAACCATTATAAAAGCAATTAAGAAATAATTATCATTTAGTTTTGATACAACAAACACTTTTTCGTCCTCTGAGATCGATTCCATCTCTTTGTGTTTGAAAATTCAAAGTTGCAGGATTACTGCGTAGAAAACTTTGTTTTTATGAACATTCAAATTGATCTAATTATTCTGATAAAAATTATAATTTTTCCTTTTTTAAAACCACTGAGGTATTCCCAGGCAGCACAAGCTCTGTGCGGGTCTATGGTGACAATAATAGTTCTAGTCGTTTATTATTCCTTTTTCGAAAGGTCCGAAGGAGAGAGACTGCATTCTCGTGAGCAAGAATCTTAGAATAAATATGCAGAAACTTCAAAAGATCTACAGCTGCAAATTTACCCAATTAATTTTCTACATTCTTGAATAAAAAACCACCCGCATTCAAATTCATTCTATTTTTAGAATCCTTTGAAATTCAACATTTCTCTCAAATAAAATTATTTGTATAAACTTTTCGTAGAGATAATTAAATATTCACTATCTCATTGAATTACTATTATATAAATAAAAATTAAGTTTATTCTTTGAAATATTTGTGTACCGATGTCTTACTCAGCGCATTCATATTTTTTCAAGACTACAAAACACTGTTTGAAATTTGTTTTCAATAAATAATTTACAGAGCATTTAAATATAATCTTTATATAAAATTGGAACGTTGTAAATGCACTCACTGGAGAAATTAAACCACAAAAATGACAAGCATGAATAAGTAAGAATTATTGAAAAAACTTAAAGATAGAAATAGTTACACGAAGGCGAACACAGTATCAATCTTTTGATTTAATACAGATATCATTTTATTTGTTCTTCCTTCGAAATGTAATTTCGAAGACCTTAACTTCAAAGTCCAGGCATATCTTTTTACTTTACGATCTTTTGATCTTCTCTAACTCACCTCGTTGGTGTATCACGGAAATATATTACCAAACTGAAGATTTCTGCATTACCAACAAGCTCCTGTGGAGTATTGTTCTATTTATCCTTTACAAAAGACTGCTCATTTTGAGAAGTTTTCTTAGAAGATCTAACTTTGTGATATACTCGTCTCGGTTGTACGGAACAGAGAGGTAATAAAATTTCAGACCACGAGGTTGGTAAGGAAAATATGGCCCGAAAGAAGTCGACGGAGTTGCTCTATGGCGAAGGAAGAGATCAAAGGAGATGCTTTTCGGAGGGACACAGGAAGGAGTCCGAAGGGACATCTTACAGAAAATGAACTCGAATGCTTCAAAATATGAGACGAGGCGAGGGTGAAAAATGAGGGCGAAGAAAAGTACTTCAGTTTTCCGTTGACAATAACATGGAAGACACGACCATGCTATTTAGTGTTTAAGATAAAAATAAATAGAAAAGCGTACATTTCATTATGACATTCAAATTAATTGAATAATGAAGACAACAATACGGTTTTATCATTCTAAAATAATAACAATAATGAAAAAAATAATTAATTCACCTCCATTATTTTCTTCTTGTGTAGTAAAATTCATTTCTAAGTGCAATATTTTTTGGGCACATATACACATCTATACAAATAAAATCGGTGGGTCTCTCAGTGATTTCAAAATTATTGCTTTTTACATTCTCGTATACGTACGTATATATGGAGTAATATACGTAATATAGAAAAAGTTATGTATTGCTGCGTGAAAAAACGGCGAATTTTTGGCAGAAAAGAATTTATTGGCGAGCCCACATAACAAAAAGGTGGATAAATACAGTTGCTAAATTAATAAAAACAATCCTCTTACAGATGGTGTTGCCAGAATCCATGTTTTGTGGGTTCTTGATACCGAAAAGTCCGACAGTCTATCTGTCTGCTTGTCCATACGTCCGTCCGTCTGTCCGTCTGTGAAGACTACTAGCACCTAAACCATGCGTAGGAGTTTTTGTTTCCAAATAAAAGAAACCCCTGTCCATCTGTCTCTAGTTCAAGCTTTGAAATTTTGTAAAACATTCTTTAAAATTTGGGGATACTTTACAAGAAGCCCCAGGGACTTTTCAATATTTTTTCAAAAACATCTACAATTTTTTTCTTTTAATTTCTTGTAAGAATAGAGTAAAATAAACCTATAAAGGTGGCATAGGTCTGATTTTCATGGTTAACTAAATTTTTGATAATTGCGGAATTTTGAATTTTTTTGACTTCTTCCTACAACTACAAAATTGGAGATAGAGATTCTTTTATTATTGTAATGTTTTTTCTCCAGATAGTTCTTTCATTAAGGCCATGAACATTTTTTTGAAAATTTCAGTAGTTTTCGCGCAATATTGCGTGCAATATGTATCAATATTAAAAAATAACACTAAAAAGAGGATTTTCTCAAAAAACAGATTCAAAATTTTGCTTTAAACCTTTGGTAGGGATAGTGCTAAGTATATTCTATAAGGTGACATGCACGCCATATCGCTCTATTCTTTTGTTTTTTCAAAATTACAAAAATGTAATTATTTTGACATCCCTACCAACATTTTTAATATATACATTAGCAGCGATTTGTTCATATTATTATATTTATCAGTACATGTGCTTTAAATAATGTATAAAGATTCTCGAAAAATCATCAGTAATCTGTGAAAATGAACTCAAAATTCCACATTCTTAAAAACGCTGAAACACCATTTTGTCAAAAATGACTTCAAACTTTTCCAATCGATAGTGCCAATTCCACTGTTTATTATGACGTGAAGTTCATTTGATATATTCTTTTTTTTTTCAAAAATTACACAAATGTAATATTTTAAAAGTTTCACACCTTTAATATGTAGTACATTTCCATCGATTTGTTTACATTATGGTATTTGTAAGTGGAAGTGCTTCGAATGACTTCAAATGAGATTTTTCGAAAACTCAAATTTTTTCTGTGGAAAAGAGCTTCAAATTTCTCATTTACAGTAACGCTTAAACTCCACTTTCATAATAATAGGATCGGGAGCGGTAGCTCAGTGCACCAACTGAGTCACTGCAGCGCCACCACATTCTTAATGAAACTGAAGGTTAGCTTTCCAGCTAGGTCGAATTCAGCCGCTGTCAGGACGAGAATTCTAGTGACCGGCTGCTCTGATCGGTAGTTTTCCGCGGTTTCTCCGATCAACACCAGGTGAATGCCGCAGCAGATCCCTAGCAAACGGGCCACGGACCGCGCGCGATTTGTCCTTCCTCTACCTTGTCCTATCCTCTCCCCTTACATACACACGTACACTAACATGCACTACACTACCACCTATTCCGAGCTTGTCCCGGCTGGGGCGGTGCGATTTTACGAGTTTTTTACGCTAGGGGGAAACCCCACTAGCCAACGGCAGGTCTGCCCCGGATCTCGCCATCCTGCGGGGGCAAATCACCGCCATCTCTCAAGAAAAACATGCACTACACTAACGTGACTAATGACCAAAGCAGTTGACGCGCCTGGAAACACGAAAAAGTCAATCAATCAATAAAAATGTGTCTAAATGTTTCAATGAAAATTGCTATTTAGATAGTAATCTTATTTAATATTCTTAAAGTAATATTTAGGTTTTACTATTAGGAAACCGAAAATGTAAAACAAAAATCTACTTTGGGTGGCGGGGTAGATTGCAGCTGGCAAGAGAGTATGGGGGGAGGAGCGTATAGCAAGTCCACACAACCAAATTTTACTACCAGAAAGTATGTGACATTCTGTAGCACCACTCGTATGGAACTCACAGGGTGATTTACATGATAAACCCATTCAATTGTTTTTTTGAGTTTTGGCTGCCTGTAAGTATGCAGGATGGGCTGTGGAGCGTGGTATGTAGACGGTTTTGATTGATTGATTGATTTTTTCGTGTTTCCGGGCGCGTCAACTGCTTCGGTAATTAGTCCCGTTAGTGTAGTGCATGTTTTTTTCTCGGGAGATGGCGGTGAACATCCCCCGCTGGATGGCGAGATCCGGCGCCGACCTACCGTCGGCTAGTGAGGTTTCCCCCTAACCAGGACTCTCCCACCAGCGGGGCACCGCCCCAGCCGGGACAAGCTCTAAGCTCCCGGCCTGTCTCCCGGAATATGTGGTAGTGTAGTGCATGTTAGTGTAAGTGTGTGTGCAAGGGGAGAGGATAGGTCAAGGAAGAGGAAGGACAGATCGCGCGCGGTCCGTGGCCCGTTTGGTAGGGTACTGCTCCGGCATTCGCCTGGTGTTGATCGGAGAAACCAGGGACCGAAAAGGTATTGAATACCGGTAAAAAATACCGGTATAATACCGGTATTTTCCATACCTTTTTCAAATACCTTTATTCTTTTATACCGGTAAAATACCTCTATAGGACGTCTATACCGGTATGGACGTCCATAAAGGTTATACCGGTATTATACCGGTATTTTCAATGAAGAAATATAGCGTACCATCCATACATGTTGAAAAAATAGGTTAGTTTAGTTAATAATATCTCACAAAAGGTTTATTAATCAAATATCATTTCATAATTGTTATTTAATTATTTTGTATATATATATATATATATATATATATATATATATATATATATATATATATATATATGTGTGTGTGTGTGTGTGTATTTATAAAACAACTGTATTAAATTCTATTCTTATTATTGTAAATATCTTGTTTTCGGGCGTTTACGTTTTGCATACGTTGTATGTATTGAAAACCTCCCTTCATTTAAACTTCGGAAAAGTTGAAATATGAAATAATAATTATTGATTCCATTGAAGAGAACCTTTTCGTAGTGTCTTTCATCGAGCTATCTCCCATCTGACCTAAGCCTGTCTTTGTATTTCGCACATGGAGAGGCTGTCAACGTATGCGCCGGCCGTAGGCGTAGGACCGTTTCTTCCCTCCCCGACCCCTTCTTCAGCGAACTGAGGAAGCGTCGACACCTTGAGATAATCACGAACGCTCAGGCTTTCAGGCCTAGTTTTGTTGTTGTTAAAAAATGATTTCCTTTTACTTCATTTCACAATTAAATCTTAATTATACATTAATAAATAGGGCTAAAATAAAATGTTATTTTCCTGGTTAATATGAAGGGTTTAATATATTTTGACATTAACTGCAAATATTGAGAAAATTTGTAATAAAAGTAAATTATTATGTTGTTATTATTATTATTATTATTATTATTATATTATATTATTTTATTATTATTTTTATTATTATTATTTTATTATTATTATATTATTATTATATTACATTATTATTATTATTATTACTATTATAATTAGCTATTAACATCGCATGTGGGCTAGGGTTCCCTTCTACGCGGGTAGCTTACATTGTAAAATGCATCTGGAGGAGCCCACTTCGAGAAGAGTGTTTCTTCCTTAATAATAAGAAATATATACTAACATTATTAATTAATAAAAAAGAGTTTATCAATATTAACATTTTTACTTTTTAATTAAAATTAACATTTAATTTAAATAAGAATAGTTAATGTCTATTAGCATTCAATGTCAATTTTTAATATTGTTTTAGTTATAATGAATAATTATATATAATTAATATATATATATATATATATAATTATTAATTATGGTGCAGAATAAAGAAACTGGTCCAACTGAAAAAAATATTTTCGGGAATGTTAGTGATACGATCAAATTGAAGCAAATAATCGTATTTAGTGATAAACACAGTCGTGCAAAGAGGAAGTTTGGTATGCGTGGGAAGACTCATTTATGGATAAGAAGACACGTTTCTCCATTTTTTATCGCTACTAGAAAGGACAAGATTTATACGGAGAAATTCGATAAATTTTCAACACTATGACGTGTCGCCAAGCTCTGCGCCCGGACGTGAGGTCCAAGGTCAGCGAACGAGCTCGTGTTGATGTCTGCAAAAGACCGTTGGCTGGTCCCTCCGTCTGATGACATATCTCGACTTCCCAGTCAACGGCAGAACTCGACCTAGTTAGAATATGTGTCGAAAATCCGCCACCCTCGGGACTCGAACCCTAGGACCTCCCGGTCAGAAACTCTGCCGTGTAAACAGTTGTTTCCTCTGAGCCATCTTAGCGGAAAAAAATCACAATGAATTTCCCCCAAATACCTGTATGATTCTACTGAAATACCGGTATTTTCATAGGAAAATACCGGTATTTTGATGAGAGAATACCGGTATAATACCTTTAAATAGAGGTATTTTACCGGTATAGACGTCGGATAAAGGTAAAATACCTGTAAAAATACCGGTATTTGACGTCTTATACCGGTATTTTTAAAGGTATTTTGAATAAAGGTATAATAGAGGTAAAGGTATTTCTATACCGGTATAAATACCTTTACCGCTATTATTTCGGTATTCGGTCCCTGGGAGAAACCACGGAAAACTACCGATCAGAGCAGCCGGCCGATAGAATTCTCCTCCAGATGGTATGTAGACGGGACAAAACTAATGCGACGACACCGAGAGTACGATAGCGGCACGAGAGTGACCAGATCGTAGCAGTGCTGACGGAGAAGGATAATGATGGGGAGGAGTAATTCTTCAAGTTTTATATAAAGAAGAAGGTTTGTTTGTTTGTTTGTTTGTTTGTTTTTATACTAATCAACAGTTTTATTGATATCTTAAAGAAAGTGTGTATGCATAATCTTCGGAACAAGAGAAAAGATATTTTCAGTATGGTATTTTGTAAAAAAATTGACCCATTCTCTCTTTCATCCCCTTAGAGAAAAATTTGGTTTTTTTTTTTTCACGGCGGGTCAGAGTGGGTCACGGCAAAATAGGCTTTGACTATATCCAGAATTCATTCCTTTCCCTGTGAAAGAGACAATTATGGTTTGTAAATTCCCGGGAAACGCAGAATACTTCAGCTAGTTTTGAATAAAAATCCATATAATTTTGACACGTAATTATCAATTATCAATTTTTTGCTTAAAATATTTGACTGGTTTTGAAATACAGTGAACAGAGACACAGAGACACAGAGACGTTTAATTGAGCGATATTATTTTAAGCATACTGAACACGAATGCAAAGGATATAGCCAAATAGGGCTATGAAAAATACCCCAAACCAAATCGATAATCGTGATGTTGATATGAAAGAATAAAAATGACGCAGGTTTCCCAAAAATCAATATCCTAGGGCAATATGTAGCAGAGATTCGAGAAACGTGTTTTCATGTTTTATTTTTTCTCAGCTTGTATTGCAAGTACCAGGCTGAAAAAATTAAAGAGACGGAGAAAATATTTGAATTTGAAGGTATATTTGTAAACGTTTGACGACAAATTCAAATAGAAAAAAAAGTAATTTATTTTCGACGTGATAAAGTTGGAGTTCTGTTTCAGATCCTTTTTCCTAGAAAGGGTCTTATAACATTCCATAACAATTTTTTTCCCAGATTTTTAAACAATGTAGACGATATTAAAAAAAAATCAAAATTAATTTTATCAGTTTAAAAATTTGAAATTCTCGCCAAAATGTGATTGGAAAAACGTGTTCACCAATGTGTAAACAATTTATATTTAAATCATTGAAAATTCTTCCTTGCCAGCATGATTTACAACTTTTTGGTGACAAATATTTGTTTTTATGTTGAAAAGATTTATATTCTTGAAATAAAAATCATCAAACCCCTTTTGTTTTTAGATTTATGTATTGCTTCTAACACAAATCTAATTACTGGGATTTATGTATATTAATCCTTCATGTTTATAATATAAATCATATTACTCAGTTGTAGATTTATTAGTCATTGACAATTACACAATCATAGACAATTAATCATTGTCACTGTCTACAATAACTGGGATCACGCGTTCGTTTATAAACAGTCTACTAAACATTTCTGACGAATTATCAATTTTACCCAAGTAACTAGCATGTGTCAAATTAGAAATGATCGTAGCTAAGTAGAAAAAGTATCCCAGGCTACGACTTCCGTTCGGACGTTGAAAATAATATCGTTTCACTCCCGATATTCCTCCACGATGGAAAGAGATAGGTGGGCTCCACCGATGCACCAATTTTTGCTCGTTCTGCGCAGCACCAGTTGGTGTCACGAACCATGTGACCACAATACGGTTGAAAAACGTGACGCACGTGACGTACTTTGTTTGTACTTTGTTTGACGTACTTTGTTTGACGTAATTTGTTTGAAAACAGGACCAGACTTTGGCCGCAATGTTCAATGGAGAGCAAGAAGTGTTGAGAAACGTTTTTGAAAGTGGCACAAAGTGACAATTTTCAACGGTGACTAACCAAAAATAACACGTTGAAGGTGTAATTGAAAAAATGCAATATTTAAAATAAAGTGCTTATCATTTTCTGTGTCATTGACCTATAACTGTGATAATTTTGTCATTTACAACTCACGCTAATATGACGCGCACTGCTGCCTAAAGCTCATTGACTGAAGTCGGATGCGCGAGAGGCCACCCTTCCCTTTCCACCATGGATATTCCAATTTAGTTTGGTACATAAAAGATGTAACTCAAGATTTCGAGTTCATATATAGTGATTGAATCTGTTTACATATTGGTAAAAACGTTTCTTCCAATCGCGTTTGGCGCGAATTTTTAATTTTTGAACTGATAAAATTGGTTTTAATTTTTTCGTGCACATTGTTTAAAAATATGAAAAAATAGATGTTATAGAATGTTATAAGACACATCGTAGGAAAAAGAACTGAGACAGTACTCCAAGGTTATCATGTCGAAAATCAATTTTTTTTCTATTTGAATTCAGTGTCAAAAGTGATTGACAAAAATAACTTCTAATTCCACTGTTTTCCACGTCTCTTTACTTTTTCAACCTGATACATGCATTAGAAGGCGAGAAAAAATTAAAATATGAAAAACATGTTTCTCGTATTTTTGCGACAGACTGGGGAGACTGATTTGTTTGGAAACGTATGTCATTTATTATTCTCTTTTATATGAGCATCGGCATTATCGATTTGATTTGGAGGCACTTTTGACCATCTTATTCGACTATATGCTTTCGGCAACAGAAAACATTGGAAAAGACAATATGTGAACTCACCGAACTGATCTTCCAATCTGAAAAACGCGACTTTCAGCGGACTTGGATAGTTCGCCAGGGGATGCAAATAAACCTGTAAAAAACGAAAAGTTCACAGAATGTGGGGAGAAAATCAACGCCTAACAGATATATTTGTTCTGAAAAATATTTGTTTAAATGTTTCATTTTCGTTCTATCGTATTTTGGAACTCTTATAACAAAAGACAAAAAAGTTGTAAAATTTGTAAAAATGTAAACTATTAAAATTAATTATTAATGTTACATTTTATCATATGAGATATAAATTATCTTGTAATAAATACGTGACTCCTTCGTTAAAAGTGAAGGTGTTAAAAATTTGCCAGAAGTAGAAAATTAATTCAGCGAATACTCTTAATGAGCACAATAATTTTTATCCCACCTTCTTCAAAGTTTTATTTCAGATTGTTCAATATATATCTACAAAGGCGTCGAAATTAATAATTGGATTTTAGTGGCATACAAAGATTGTGAACATTTAGGGAATTTGCTTAAAAAGAATACGTACTTTCATGTTACGAACTGACGGGAACACCTTTTAGTTTCCATATTTGCCTGTCGAGAATCTTATTACATTATATGAGCACATTTTAATCAAATATATTTTATTTGGACGACTCAAGTGATACAAATTTATAGAACAGAACTAGCATATTATTTTCATTTAATATTATTTTCGTTAGTATTACATACGCTCAACAAACTGTTTTGTTGTGGTTTATTTTTAGAGACTTTACAGGAAACATTTTGTAAAAAAAAGTAAGCCGATAAACGCCAAAAAACTTTGAGGATCAGAACATTTAATATATCGGGTAAAGTTTGTAAAAATATTGCACGGAGTTGCAACATTCCAGACCGACAAACAAAATATTTCATAGACAAGTTTCAGTTGGGTGCTATTCAAACTCGGAGGTAACGATTTAGGCTCGTGAAGCTTATTTGTGTATTTAATGGAATTATGTAGTCTTTACATATAACCAGAATTGTTCGGTAGACTATGATTTTATGTCGACGCGTGTTTTCTTTATGTAATTCACATCTACTCTTCATAACTCTTTTTGCTTGAAGACTACGTAGAATATGTAATCCACGTAGTACACTATTAAATATTTCACAAAAAGTAACAAAAAAGAAACATTTGTAATGAGTAGTAATATGTAGTAGTAACGTACTTAAGTGTCATATTTAAAATTTTAATTATGATTCAGTGAGCCAAATTAAATATACTACTCTGATTAACAAATGATACTTTGTAACCGTTCAAATGATAACCCTGTTCGAATACATTCAAGATTGCGGTTTTTGCACAGGGTGGTATATGAAGCTAATGTGTGGAAATGAAAGCCAGGAAAGGCAGGAAGGAATTTGTGGAAATACCATGGCACAGCGGCCTTGACACAGCGTGGTATATGAAAGTAACATGTGGAAAAGAAAACCAGGAAGTGCAGGAAGGAATATGTGGTAAGGAAGAGACGTGAGAACGGTCGATATGTCTGAGAGACCTGGAGTAAAAATGGTAATTATACAAGTATTGATACATAATTATTCAGAATTGTGATATATGCTAATATTAGATGAGTAATACATTTATTGTACCTAGTGAATAATGTTTCAGGAATATCCTACAAAGTGTTTTCAACCAGGAAAATTATTTTTCTGCGTCGAGATTCGGGCTCAGATCCATTGAGTTAACTTGCCATGCGCATTACCGCTACTCCACGCTGTCGCTCTGACGTACTCTCTTTTACTGACGTTTAAAAACCTATTTCTCTCCCTTTATTTCCACTGAGTAATGTCCAAGGAAATGAGACTTACGCTATTATTTTAAGGATTACTTGCTTCATCAGGGGAAAAAGTTAAGGAAAAATTTTGGAACGATTTTCGAGATTTTTTTTATAAATTTAATTTCAAACAGAAATTACGCGAAAGCCGTTCGTCTTTTCCAAAACTTTGACAATGACCTTGTTTAACGAGTTGAAGTTTTAGAACAGATGTTCTTGTGTTATACGTAGTATTGCAATATTAAAAAAATACAGAGTTTGCTAGAAATAAACGTTTTTTATCGTCCTTTATGAGGAGAAAATATAATTAAAAAATTGGAAACTTTTTTGAGAAATTTATTGTTTAAAAATATCCTATATTTCCCGCAAAATTACGCGAAAATTACTCTTGTTCTCGAAAAGTTGTACATGGCGTTGTTTCATGGCGTTGTTACCGAAGAACTTTTATTGAGAAAACATTTCTATCTTCAATATTGTAGTTTAATATAGTAAACGAAAAAATTCTGAAACTTTGAAAATTCGAAAAATCTGGGATGTCAACGAAAATGAGAACTTCACCATTCTCTTAAGCTCCTTTACGCCATCCAAAGACAAAGAATAATCCAAAAATTTGGAGCTATTTCTGAGAAAATTTTGAGAATTGTGTAGAAGCTTCATGTGAAGTACCCCGAAAATCAAGATATCCACTTTAAACTCAGAGGGCATCGAGTCTATAAATAGACTCGATAGAGGAATATCGATTTTGGAAAAAATCGGCTGAAGAGTTTAGGCGCAAGCGTTGACCACAGACAGAGAAGCGGAGGGACGAACGAACGGACGAATAGATTTTTTGTCGTCGATCAATTTTTCGGCGTCAAGGATTCAGACTACACTACTTTTCAGAAAAAGCAATTTACTGTATAGAGAAACAAGATCCATTTTTTGGTTTCCAGGCCCTGCCAATAAGTGCTTTTCTGTCGAAACGTCACCTTTTTCGGGGATACGATTACAATACCTTCTGTTCTTACGAAGTAAGGGAGAAGAAGTAAAAAAGAATACTGCACCATAACGTTCAATCACTTTCAGATAAAATTGAATTATCGACGCTGTTCTAAAGAGCAATTAAATAGATATTCTTTGCTTTACAAAACATTGTTTATCTCGAAATGAATTTTTTCAACCTTGAAGGAATTAACTGTGTACTCAGTTGAAAATGTTTTTCATATATCTATCATACATATTCCTACAATCAAAACTACATTACAGTGCATCTACAGACCCCCAACAAAGCGAGCTGTAGTTTAATCAACGTTCCTAGAAAATCTAGAGATTTCTCTAAAAAAGTCAATTTTTGAAATCACTTTTTTAAAGCTGTTATATGCATATATTTAAATATTGATTTTCTGGCCAAATCTTGTGAAAAAGACAGTTTCTAAATTTAATTAATTCTTTCAGATTAGATATTAAAATAAAGATACCTTTACGGGCCACTCTTAATTCCAAGAAGGAAATTATCAAATAACAATTAACAAAACCACCACCATATATGAAAACGCAACAAAAGACTAAGGGTACAGTGACCAAGATGCACAAATGTTTACTACTATAAGAAATGCGAAAACCGACGCAATACATAATACACGTATGTGTAGATTACTTTCTACAAGTACGATAAAATTATTCGTAGAATACTCACATATCAGTTAAGCAAAATGAGGTTTATAATGAGTAATTTTACTTATTTGAGGATTATTTATTTATTTATTTACTTTAAAAAATCGAATTTATAGAAATGTATTTTTTGTATTCTTACTAGAGCGGGCATATTCAATAAGCCCGTGAGGAGATAAAGAATCAGAAAGACCGCAAGGGAATTAACAATACAGTTACGTGTTTTATTTCATGTCCATATGCACACAGCAACCATAAAATTATTTTTCATCTTGTTTCCAAGATATTCTTAAGTTTATTCTTAAATGTTTCATCTTCCTTGAAATGAAGTACAAATTTCACATTACTCTTTGTCTGAACATTTAATGATAGACGCTCAGTACGTTTTCACATCTAAGAAAATTTCTCCAAATTCTCATTACTATTCGAAGAACAGACGTTTCGTTTCCATCTGCATTCAGAATTCAACATGTTTATGTGTTTGGGTAGAGATAACAAAATTTAAGAAACATTCACGCAATACATTTCTACAGTACGTCACACTCAGTTTTTCTGTTTTTGGCATTAAATAAAAAAATATAAATAAATATTAAAAAGCATTATAATGGTTCCATATCAGTGTTCAACAACGAAAAGAATTCAAAAGAATTTCACATTTCAGTATTTTATCTTGTCGCCGTTCAACAATGAACTTTTAAAAAAATCATCGCTGCATAGTTTCCCCAAGCATCGTTATAGCAGTACATAATTAAGTTAAAATATTCGTACAAACTGAGAGTGATCAATATTTTCAATATTGCTTTCATGTAAAGTATTAGAAATAATGCTCATATAATCCAAACCCAACCAATTCAAACGATGCGTCTGTGATGCATACCTACGCTTATTTCGATTGTCGGAAGAGTAGTAAATTCTGCCTTTTACAAATGAAAATTCAGTAACGAGCGATCAAAATTTCTTGAAGTAAAGAAGTGTGTTTTTTTGTTCCAAGTTCAATTTATTACCTATCTTCAATCTACTTTCTTTCATAAGAAGAGCAATAGCTTTCAAATACTCCTCAAATTATGTCCACGTAGCGCTGGGAATTCGAAGAGGGCTTCTATATGACGCCAAATCACACAAAAAATACTCACATTTTCGAAAACTTCAACATGACCTAATTTGAAGATTTGATTTTGATGATCACATTTTATTAAGAGAAAAATTGTATCTTCACAATTGTAGTTGTAAACAACAGCAAAAAATTTAATTTTTTAAATTTTCGAAAAATCAGAGATTTCAACGAAAATAACATCTGCCCAATTCTCTTAAGCGACCTTTACGCTTCTAAGGTCCAAATTTAATAAAAAAAAACATGTGGACATTTTTAAGAAAAAATGTTCGACACACAATTTCGCAAAAAATACTCATATTTTTGAAAAATTGAACAGGACATTATTTGAAGATCTGGTTTTGAAGAACACATTTCATTAGGAAAAAAAGATTTGTCTTTATAATTTTAGTTGTGGTAAGACGCAAAAAATTTTGAATTTTTGCAGTTTTCAAAAACAAGAACATAAAACTTTTAAATGTTTGCAATTTTGGAAAAAGCAGAGTTTTCAACAAACATGAGACCTGCACCATTTTATTAAAGGTCTTTCACATTATCCAATAACAAAATTTAATCAAAAACGTTGAAGCCATTTTTTTGAACATTTTGAAAATGACCCAGTGGCTTCATAAAAATACACCCGAAAATTAAAATGTAGGTTTCAAATTCAAGTGGTCGCGACATCAGGCGGATCGATTGGGAATAAGAATTTTGAATAAAATTGGCTGAACTGTTTAGCTGCTGGTGTTGTTCACAGACAGACTGACGGATTGATCGATTTTTCGGCATTGAGAACCCACAAAACGTGGATTCTGGCTACACCACGTATTATAGAATTTTTTTCTAAATTTAGCAACTATATTTATCTACATTTTCGTTTCCTGGGCCTGGCAATTAGTGTTTTTTCTCAAGAAAATTTGCTGCTTTTTCTTCGCAGCATTACTTAACTTTCTCTTCTTAAGAAATACCTTCTGAAAGGCGAGAAAGTAAAATTCACGAAAAATCAAGTTTTGGATTACACGAGCGATGAGATCGTTATGTAAAAACAATCGAATTAGTGTTGCGCAGAAAGAATAGCCTGATTTGAGTCACGTAGTACAGACGTAGTGTTCACGCATGCGCGACACAAGTATGTGGAATAAAGTGGGGAAGGATGGCCATTTGCAAATAAGGCAAAAGTACTCCAGAGCATCGCTCTTTTGCTGTGGGTACTTAACTTAAAAATAACGAGTCTCTCAAGGGCAAAGAACCTTTCGTAGTCATTTCAGGCTGAGACGCTACGACAAAGTTGCTGATCACCGAAATTGTTTCACCCACCGTACGGTTTTCAATTTCATATTAATGCATCTAGCCTTCATTTGAAAAATCCAGGACGTCCTAAGTCACAACGGATAGAGGCAGCCCACCAAACACTAATCCGAAGTCATCGGCGTTCCGCTGTCAGACATGACAGAGCTAA
The DNA here is from genome assembly GCA_011170035.1 of Teleogryllus occipitalis. Lineage (NCBI taxonomy): Eukaryota > Metazoa > Arthropoda > Insecta > Orthoptera > Gryllidae > Teleogryllus > Teleogryllus occipitalis. The sequence continues at coordinate 126,060 of BLKR01003526.1, read as the reverse complement.
GAATGTAGTCTCGTAGCTTGCAGCGTATCATCCATAATGATATACAGTTCGAACCCTAAGAGATGCAAGTTGTGCAACAGTTGAAAAAATTGATAAAGTTGCCAGAAGGACATTTGCTATGGATTTGCTTGGTCATTTAGCAGCCGAATCGTAGATCAACTATTGGCCAGCGCGTTCTTCAGGTTCGATTTCTTCTTATGAGATATCTAAAGAGTGAAGCATACACTACATGCCCTCACACATTGAAAGATCTTAAGCGCCGGTTACGAGAAGCCTTGCCTTGTCAAAGCCTTGCCTTGCCCCTTGGACATGATGCATCGTGTTATGCGGACTTTCGTTCGCCGCTTGGAGAAATGTGTACAATGTAATGGTGGTCAGTTTTCTAGTGTCATATTCAAGAAAAAGTGACTACTGTCAATAATGTCTAAATGTCATACTTTAACCTGTGTTGTCAGTGTATTTGAAAATAAATGATTGTTACAATATGCAACTACTTACAATATGCTTGTCTGTTTAAATCCTACAATTCTTTCTGCGCAACCGTATACATTTCATTTTAGAGCATAATTTTCTTGAGCTTTGCGGAGAATGTAGTTATTCAAATATTCGCACTTGATTTGCTTTTGAAAATAGTTATTAGACGGGAGTGAATATTTTCATACCAATTATTGCCAAAAACCCACATTGTTACTCGCATTTACAATTCAGTTTAATACGCATACTAGTTATAGGGTAGAGATTCCAGAACTCAAGAAACAGTGCAAACATTGCAATTCTCCCCATAGCACGTCACTCTGTTTTAACTGTTTTTGACGTTACATGAATAAATGAATATACAATTTGTAAATCGTGATTAAAAATTAAAATAAAGTTATTTCGTATACTAGATTTTCGGGTTCCGCTCTTGTGCCGGTATTACACTATACTCGGCTAAAGCAAAACTTCTTCCGTCTTCTTTTTCATACCGACTCAGTTGATTCAGGGCATCAACGCATGTCATTGTAGTCCCTTTGACCGGGCAATCGCAGGGTGCGAAATCCGAAAGTGGCACGATTTTTGACACTAGCTAAAAAGCCTATGTCTGGAGGATAATTCTAGATGCTGGGTGCGCTGATCGCTAGTTTTCCGTGGTTTCTCCGGTCAACATAAAATGAATGCCAGAGCAGTATCCTAACAAACGGGTCATGGACTGCTTGCAATCTTAGCTTCCTATTTCTCGTCCTACCCTCACCATTACTTACACATACATACACTTACTTGCACTACACTACCGCACTGGTCGGGAAATCGGAAACTTAGAGCTGGTTCCGGTTGAAGCGATGTCCTGCTTATGGGAAATATCTATTTGGGGAAAACTCTGTAACCTGATGTGTAGGTCAGCTCCAGATCTCGCCATCCAGCGGGGGAAGTACATCACCTCCAGCGATAAAATATACGCACATATGGGACTAATAACCTTGGCAAATAACGCGCCTGAAAACACGAAACAGTCATTCAATTCTCTTCCATTACCACTTCGTCTTTGTCTTTTCTTTTTCACCTTGTCCTTCCTCTCAGTGTTCCAGCTAACATTTAATGCGGCGTGTCAATTGCAAGGTCTCTATAACAGACAAAGCGTAACGCTTAGAAGTCAAGCGGCTTGCCTAATAAAACAATATACGACAGCAATTCCCGACACAGAGTTAAAACTATGATACTGATTTTATACTATCTTCTATTCTGCTTTCTTATTCGTCGTCCGATCGCCCTGATGACTTCATAGTATCTTCCTGTAGTTCCTTCCGTCGATGTTTTTTCTTCACGCGGCTGAGTCCCTGCTCTACCCTGTGGGGCCAGGCTACCAGGTTTTCCCCAGGGCTAGGAGCAGCCAGAGGGGTACCTGGGGAAGCCTAGGGGCAGGTTCCAACAGGAATTACTTTGCCGTCAGAGCGGAGTAGGGGAGGGGAAAGGCTGGGACGAGGACTCGGCCGCTGCAGGCTCGCTGTACCTCCAAGCCAATGCAAGGATTATGCACAGTATACCACAGTGCAAGGAGGCTACTATCGGCGACTGCACAGAACGCGTGTAACGATCTTCACAATAAAACATTTTAAGAGCATTGATTTTCATGTCGAAATAATAACGCAACCTCCAAACAAATAGCCCACCTTCAATGTGTCTACACATTTCATATTGTATGGATGAAGTGTGACTCTGACTAATATCCTACTTAACAGGCTAACTTTTACATTATCCCATTAGGTTGATAAAGTCCGAAGTAGGTAAAATCAATCATATTTTCCACATAAACCTGATGGAGTTGACATGAACCTACACGATACGGTTAAGGTAGGTGAAGTGCTTACGTGACGGTGAGAGGAATAGCATACGAATAACTCGTATATCCGTGATATTTAGTGAGAACATGAAAATTCCAGAAGCACCTTTAGATGCAGCTCTAGAGTTCACACATTTTTAACCAAATTGGGAGTTGGCTTCTTACTTTTTCATATATGTACTATGTATATACGGAATAATATACACAGTATAGAGAAAGTAGTGTAGTGCTGCGGAAAATCGATTTCAAGATATCAACGGAAGTACAAGTTTTGGGGTCCTCTAATACCGAAAATATTCTTTTAACGTGCATCCGTCCATCTGTCCGTTCGTCTGACTGTCCGTCCATCCATCTGTCCGTCCTTCTGCCTGTCCGTCCTTCTGTCTGTCCATCCTTCCGTCTGTCTGTCCGTCCGTCTGTCTGTCCGTCCGTCTATCTGTTGTCAGTTTGCCTGTCTGTCTGTCTGTCTGTCCGTCCGTCTGTCCGTCCGTTCGTCCTTCTGTCTGTCCGTCCGTCTATCCGTCCGTCTATCCGTCCGTCTATCCGTCCGTCTGTCCGTCTGTCTGTCCGTCTGTGAGTCTGTCTGTGTCTGTTCGTCTGTCTAAATGCGGTCTGTCTGTCGATCTGTCTATGTATCTGTCCGTCGGTCTGTATATGTGATTGTGTGTGTCTGTATGTTTGTGTGAGTGTCTGTCTGCTGTCTGTGAAAAATACTAGTGCCTAAACTATTCGCACGATTGTTTTCAAATTCAATAAACCCCTGCCGATTTGGCCTCACTAGAAGCTCTGCGATTTTGATTGAACTTCATATTTGGGGATACTTCACATGAAGCCTCCGCGACATTTTTAATTTTTTTCAAAAATGGTAGTCATTTTTTTCTTTAAATTTCATGTATATAAGACAAGCTTTTAGTATTCTCTAATAAGTGATATTAATTAAGTGATATTTCTGTTCTATCCTTAGGAAACCGAAACTTTAAAAAAATATTTAGGTGCAAGGGGAAGTGATAGATGACAGCTGGAAAAAGTAAGTGGCGAGACCAAAAATATATCCCAGGTCAACGAAATTAGAATACTAACTAGTGCGAGAGTCACTGGTCCCATTTCACTTACATTACAAATAAGCATCAGAAGATTCGGTTATAGTGAATCTGAACTTCGACTGTAGTGAATGTGGGAAATACAACGTCCAAGAAATTTGGACTACAACAGATAAGAGAATTTCTTAAAGAGATAAAATAATCTTTTCAAATGAGATCATTTTATTTATCACATTGAAATGTTTTTTGGATAATTATGGTTAAACGTGAACGCAAGATGCATTGGTAAGGTCCTTCTCCTAACCTTTAAAATTCTCTTTTAGTTCCCATTTTTATTGTTGTATTTAAATACTTCTTCCTCTTCCCTATTTCCACTCCTCTTGCTCCTCTTAAATATCAGCACATAAAAAGATTACCACAAAAATGCTTACATATGCATGCTTATTTCTTGGCTTAACGGAAAATGCTAGCAGAGACACCGTACTTCCAAAAGATAACTGATTTTAACCGGCGCGGCGTGTTCTAAAATTAACTGTAAATACTACCAATGTGACATTATATACTCATGTTGTGCATGACAAAGACGCTATGACTTAGTACACATCCTATATTAAAGGTATAAAAACTAGCATTGCTCACTTCTCAAAGTAAATTTGACGAACTAACAAATGATTAATGAAATACCATGTTTAGAGAAAAGACTAAAAAATTAAACTCAGTGCCAACGTCAGCGTTTTTTAAAAATTTCGTCGTAATGTAAAAAATCCGCCCCAAACCGCACCTTTTTCAATGCATTTCCGCCCATTCAGCGATATTCCGCGAAGTCAATTTTTGTCCCTCGCGAAAGAGAGCGGTTTTCAGCCCAAAAAGTAGAATTCCGCTCAATCTGACAACCCTGGGTGAAAAATGCGGTACCTCTGGCAACACTGTTCTGGTAACTCGGAAACAAAACAAAGCAAAGAAAAAACGGAAGGCAAACACTTGGCAACATCGATTTTTAGTTCGTCCAACTTTTGTAACGTAACTTTCGTAACAACTAACGTATGTAATGGGACGGTCGCGCGCGTCAGGTGTCGACGCACATTATAAATTTTATTTCATTTAAATTGTGAGCCTCCGAGATTTGAGGGCCAGGAAGGATGTACTAGGGATATATCTGCCGCGCGTGGGACGCGCATGGACCGCACCTCGCTGGTCGCTCCATTGTGTCGGAGGGACGCAGACGGGGTGCGCTGTGACTCAACGGAATTAACGTACGCTACGCCGACACGCGTTGTTACCCACCCAGTCCCAGCATTCCGAGAACTCCCAACGTCAGCGAAATTCGAACGAAGACACAAACTTGCAACGGTCGTAGGTGACACCGCGACTGGGCCCAACGCACTGCGTGATTTTGGGGGTCGAATCGTTGAAAATCGAGTCGGGGAGGAACACGTGACCTCGCTACCCGTTGGAAGTGAGTGCTGATACCAGGAACCTTCTTCTAACTTTGGCAACGGACGAGTACGGACGGGCTTCCAACATTGACAACGGATGAGTACAGACGGGTTTCTGGCTTTAGCCACGGACGAAGCGCGAACGTTTCCTTTCAATGATTTAAACGGGTGTGTGAGATCGGAGTTTGTGCTTTTCCGATGAAGTTAACGGGCGCATAAAGATGATCGTGCGGGAACGCGTTGCCGCACGCCGCCGAAAACGCTGCTGCATGCCGCGAGACGCCGCATCGAGACGCAAGACTGTCGTCGCCGCCACCTCGCTGGTCGCTCCTGTGCTGCCTGGACTAGGCCGTACACCGAACTATCACCGGGAGGCGATCGCGGGACATCCCGTGACTGCCAGAGCGCTCGAACTTGGCCCAGAACTCGCCACGGGCAAAGGCGCAATCACCGGCTCTTTGGGCCGCGCTGCCGGCAATCGACAAAGGCGCCGCTAACGCCCGAGGCATCTGGACGCCGCCAAAATGCTGCCGCCGCCGCCACCGGGCCGCGTTGAGCGCCTAGAGGATGGCCTACCGCACGCGCCACCGCCGAGCCTCGTCGGACCTACGCTGGCCTGCCTGACGGACGTAAACGCCCGGATAATGACCCACAAGGGACTGTATCAAGATAAGATAGTTATAAGTTAGATTAATGAAATTCCAAGAGGATTCACCTCACGTTTAAAATTGTCAATTAAAGTTTAATTGTTATGAAACAATGATTTTCAGTGACATAATGGATACAAAAGCCACAATCCCGCATGATCAAGTTCCAATTACAGGCTAAGCAGCCGGGCAATGCTGAACGAGTCAGTAGACCAGGAAACAGGTGAGTCGGCGTCACCCTGGGATGCAGCTCGGATAGTACGGGATGTTATAGTAATAAAAATATAATTAAAAACGATAAAAAATCATTATAAACATTAATTTTTTATTTCTTCTTATAATCATTACATTCACATAGAGCCAGTGTTAAATTATGATATAAGTATTATAACTATTTCTATTAAATAAATTATTTTTCGAGGGTGTTCCGACACCAAAAATTCTATAAATCAAGCACTGATAACACTTACTATTTAAGTACTATCAGCTAACAACTTACAGAAAATTAATCGCACTTACAAATAATTTAGATTACAACAAAATAAAATAACATACACCTCATCTCTGTTTTATCAATATTATTATTAAATCAGTATCATTAACCAACATGTCTATGAATAAATTTTACCTGTCAGTTCAAAATTACAAAAATTTACAAACCTTTCGTAGTCCAATTACGATTAGTAATCTGATAAGTAAGCATTTGCTATTATAGGCCAAAACAGTATTCATATACATTTAAAGATCTTGGTAAATAAAAAACGTGAATGTTCATGGAAATGCAGTACTTTATGTGATAACTTCTCTACAGCTCTCCTTCTGTGCGATGTAATCGCACGGGTTCAGCTAGTATATAAAAAAGTTCATTAAATATTTACAATTGTAATAATCGTAATTTTCTCGGTAGCAACAACTACAATTGTTTCACAACGCAAGACGTTCTCAAAGCAAGAACTCGCTCGGTCATCTAACTCTTCCATTTCCCGCCAATTTGCGAAGATGCGCATGACGCCATCTTCCCGTTTCTAGCCGAGGATTTTAAAGAACGCAAATTTCGTAGCTTTTTATTAATAAAGGAAAGTTGCAATCTATTCAATACATAATCTCCTCCACTCCTAATTTTTTAAACTTTTTAGTGCCTAATTTGTTTAAAACTATTCCCTGGGGGCCGATTAAGAGGGACATCACAATCGGTCTCTTTACAGCTTTAATATATATTATGAGTATCAGAATAATTTCTTATGTGTAAGAAAATAGTCCCACGGAAGAGTAGATAGCATATTTTCTTCAAGAGCTATTGGAGTCAAAGGATGTTCTTCAGAACTTGTGGAAGAATTTCTTGACGATAGTTGTATTGTCATTAAGAAAGGTTCCGCACCTTTCACGTTCAACTCATAATCTGCAATTTGCTGTGAAAGGGAAAGTTTCGAACAATTATAATATTCACCAACTCTCTGTTTTGTGCTAAAGATTTGTAAGCACCTTCAAACATTCTTCTCATTCTGTTCAAAACTACTCAGAAACACCTTCCTTTACCTCGGCATCGTTTAATCTATCAACCATTGGAAACCCAAGACAATGGAACTCAAGGAACAGAAGCACGAAGGTAACCGAGTCGAGTAGCATCACAAAATATTACACAGACCGTATTGCATTTTCTAAAGCCTCGTACTTAATTCCCTCGTACTTAATTTCTTTTATTAATTCTGTATTTCAGCTGTAAATGTTAGAGATTTTACAATTAAAGCAAGTTTTACTGATTATTTGATGTATTTGGATTTTCGGCGAGGAATAAAAATTAGTTTAACAATATGGTCAAGTATTTGTAGTCTAGGTATCGAAAATATGCAATTGTACGAAGAAAAGAATAAATAACTTTTTACTTTCCTCCTATTTGCGGGAATAGTGGCTTGTGAAACAGTAGATTTGAACTTCAAAAATAATAAACAGATTATAAAGCGATTTGCATCTTACGTCAATGTTTTTGTGGAAATTTACGAAAAGGTAAATTAAATTTTACATGTTTTATCGATGTTCTTTCTTTTCGATAAAACGGAGAATGACAGATTATTTCTGAATTAAAAGTAGTAAAGTTAATAGAAATACAAATTATGAATTATATTTCAAATCTCTGTTCCAAGTTTAAAAGAGGTTGACAGATCGTAAGCCCTCAGCTTAATCACACACTCACGCTTCTTGAAAGGAACTCACTCACCACAGACGAGACATAGTATGTCCAGTATTGCAGATAATCCTCTAACTGTACGAACGTATGGTTCACTATATCCACTGATTCCTACCTAAAGGCTATTCATTGCTTGGATGAATGAGCTGCGACGTTAGATGTATAAGCACTGGTGCATAAAGGAGAGCTCTACGAGAACTGAAAGCCCATTCGAATACGTGCTGGTATACTGCACCGTACTCTGCGCCTTCAACCAAACCACCGTGGGTTTAACAGACAACAAGTTTCTTATATAACCTTTACATAATTCCATCCAATTAGTCATATTATTTTAAATTATTATTTTAGATAACATAAATCCGAGTAGGCGTCTCAGGGACACAGCCTGAGTATGGAATGTGACACGTACTGCAGAGGGTATAGAAATAGTGCGTAATGGTCTCATTGACTAGAGATTCCGAGCGCAGCAACTGCTAAGGTCATTAGTACCGTAAGTGCAGCCAGTGGCTAGGGGCTGGCCAGGGGGCGGCTGCCAGAGGCTCAACCCTCAGAGGGGCGCACTTTACAGACCCACGGCCTGCAGGCCGCTGGGGCACAGGCCCACAAAGTTGAAACAGAGAGCAAAAGAATCCCATAAAACAAACTTGCACTAGATTACGTTAGGCGCACAGATAGCAACGGCGCACCGAACTTAACACACCCATTTTTTCCGAAACCTAAATAAAAATTAAAAAACAATTTGTGACCGTCATGTAATTTTTTGTCAAAAATTTGAACTTTGTCAGTCGCTTCTCGTCGGCTTCTGGCGGCTTTAATTTTGTTTTCGAAAGAAAGTATTTTTCTATACATTTAAAATAATGAATTAGTAACTCAAAACCAAAGATTTAAAGTAAACAATTAATAACTCAAAAACAAGTTCATATATACATATATATATATATATATATATATATATATATATATATATATATGTATATATATTGAAACGCTCTCCGTTTCTGTCAAATTATTTCTGCAACCAGTTTCCGAATTTGTATCATTTTTTGGCGCCAGGAAAGGGTTGCGATTTTAAATTTCCCGCAAACACATATAAAGGGATGTAATTATCCTACTAGCTCTGCCTGTTGGGTTCTTAGGAAAATAATCGTCGCCGGTTCTTATTTTCGATTCTGGAAACGATCATTCGATCCGCTCTCCTTACGGAAGAAGCGAGGAATCTGAAATTTGTTTCTGGAAATAAATAATTAAACTGTGGATTGCACAAGATGCTTAAGAAATGATAATCAGCTTTTCTTTTTCAGAATGAGAACGTTATACGTTCGTAAGTTTATTTATCGATTAATTCCTTTTAACATGAAATGTCACCTTGGTCATGACCGATCGTAAAAATTGTCTGTAGCGCTATTATTCTTTCTATTTTAGATATCCATGCGCTCTTGGACGATGAGGCCAGGAAGAATCCATTCCTCCGACCAATCTTCTCTCTTGTATCTTGTTCTCCTCAACTCTCCGCTGCCGGATCGATGTCCTCCTCAACTTATTAATTGTTTCACTTACTTCCCTATTCTTTGTCACGGATGGGCACTAACTCCAAGACTGTCACGTTTTACTTAATCCACGATACACGAAAGTCTATTTCTTCTAATTAATTCCTCCGACTTTTAACGCAATAAAATATAAAGTTCATCCCCTAAACTACAAGATATGTCTCGAGCCTCTCTTCCCTGCTCTCACGTCCGTATTTTCTTCAAGTCCAATTTGCGCGATCCCGGTGCCAGAATTACTCAAAAGTCCCAAATAGAATTACGCCCACAAAATATTTATAAGTTCTCACTGCTCAATTATTTCCCGCAAAATTCCACCAAGTCCCGCATCTATCATTTACAATAACCTCTGCAATACGATGTGTACGACACATGGTCTAAAGCTCTTCTCTCCAATATTACAAAAATCAACCCTCGATAACTTTCATATATTCTTGTCTCTTGTTTTACAAAACAATCTCGAGTTTCCTTCTACGTCATACCTCATTACCATCCTACATGCCCTTATATCACAATCTTCTGTCCGTTACTTGCCGCCCTATGTTTATTTACTTCCGCTTCCCTGGATGCTAAGGAACGCCCTGCCTGCATGCCTATGCCCTCAACATTTTACACTTTTTACGATGAATTTAATAAATTTTTGTCCCCAATTCCCATCAAAATATTGTGTGGCAGTCTGGTATGTCACACTATTAACAATTAATATTTTCAATTACTATAAACGAATTTGAGAGTTGAATTAAAGCACTTAATAAGATTGATTTTATGAAAACAGAAATGTGTAAATATTACGATTGAAAACAATTTTATAGTTGTTAACAAATCTTTTTCAGTAGGTTTAAAAAACTTAATTCGTTTAAACTAAATTCAGAAATTATTTATATAGTTATAATTATTTTATAACTTATCGAACTCTCTGAAGGAAATTTAATATTTAATAACACTGAAACTACTGAAATTTTTATTTTATAAAATATAATTTAAATTAGGAGAAAATAACTCGGTAGTATCGTAAATTTCAATAAAGTTAATATTTACATCCGTATGTGGTCACAATTGTGACAGGTCCGTTATTACCGTTGCAATGGCAACTCAGTGCAATCGAGCGAGTTGACGGCGGGAATGAAATCCACATCGAATAATAACTTCCATTTTTATATCTCAAAAATGTTTTTAATTACTTTTCTGCCAACATTTACATACTATCGTAACACAAATTTAAAACTGCACGCTAGCTATTTCGGCCTTTTTTCAGCTAGAGCGACGTTACCGTCGCGTGAAAAGGAACAGGGTTGACGTATTCCTTTCTTGTGTAATGCGTCATGCGAAAAAACATCATTTAATTTTTTTGAGCTAAAACGTACGAGTTAAAAATGTAGTGTATAAAAACGACCTAAAATCTATTCTACCTAATCAGTAGTATGTGCAAAGCGGTCACCTCGAGCGGAAGGTCTATACGAGTAGTTGATCAGATTCAAATGGACCATTTTAATAATATTTTAACGCCGCATTACTTTAACGCAAAATATATATTATAAAAAGATGGTCAATGATTGTTATATCAGACATTTTTTAAACAGATACCTCGAGTTAAAGTCGTTGAACATGTTCAAACACAATTCTCTGTAATAGTTTGAAAATTGTAAAACAGGATTTGTCGACAAGCGTAGTTAATATGTTTGTTTATTTAGATGGCCAACACCGAAAAATTGTCTGGTTACGAAATATCAGAAGTGCACGCGAAGAAGAACAAAACAATTTATCCCACACATTAAGTAAATGGATATCGTTAAATACAGAAAAATGTAGCGTGGCAAGTACATCGCAGTTACAACCTGCTGCCACAGCTTCTTGTAGAGAAGACGGTGATGTTCCAGTGGATAGACACGAAGTAAAGAACAACAGTGACACTGACAATGACTCAGCTTCAGAAGAAAAAGAATCATGATATGAATGAATTAAAATAGATATTCTATTCAGTATTAAGTTAGGTGCCGCCGGCAAAAGATTTAAGTTATACCATCATGTCAAATCATATGCATAGTCTTTCAATCACTTTGTTTTCAGACGTACCGAAACAAATGCATTCGGAAGATGTTTATTTTCATAAGCCAAAGTGCATAAATTATAATGACCCTAGTCATGGCCAAATATAGATGACAAGGTTCGGTATCGTCTCATTTACCGTGGACCAGAACAAGGAAAAGACGGTATTTTAGGCTTTCAATGACTGATCATGGCAGACCTTTTTCAGTGGATGGTTTCAGAAGACCTTGTCAAATAATGGAAAAAGTGAGAGATAGTGGCTCATTTACAGTGAAAACGCCAAATCTTTTTTTGTTTTTCCTGTTACGCATGAAACAATTTTTCTAAATGTTTCCGACATTGGAAACCTTTAAATCCAAGAATAGGAGAACACGAGAACACTGCGGACCACCGTAAATGTTATGTAAAATGGAAAGAAATGGAATTGCAACTGATTAAATGTATAACTTTAGACAACGAGTAGCAATGTGGTATATCTGTAGAAAAAGAAAAGTGGAGATACATTCTAAATGTAGTAAGAGACTACTACTGTTTTGTGCCAGAAACAACCTGGCACTCAGAGGAGGAGTCGAACAATTTGTTCATCGTAACTCTGGTACATTTTTGAGTACTATAGAACTTCTGTTCAAACACAATTTATAAACGAAAGAACACGTGTCCTCTATTAGGAAGGAAGTCTTTCGTTCTTCTCACCAACTACACAAAACTAAATAATTTCTATACTAGGATCAGCAGTCTGAATTAAAATTGTGGTAAAAATCCTGCAAGAAAATAATATATAATCTCATTGGATTGTACTCCAGATAACACACACCAAAATCAAATGTCAGAAATTGCACGACAGGTAGATACAAATAACGAAAAGTGTATGGTGGAAGAGATTTTTTTAGTGTTCATAAAAATTGATAAAAAACCGGCAATGGACTTACGGATAAAATTATAAATATATTAAGCCAAGCTGATCTTAAACTTTCAGACTGCAGGGGACATGCCTATGAAAATGGCACTAACATGGCAGGTAAGTCATGGTGTTCAAGCGCAAATATTACTACTGAATAAACATGCCATATTTTTACCTTGTAGTGTTCACTCACTAAATTTAGTTGGAGTTCATGCGTTTTGTGAAACACCAGAAATGACTACGTTTTACGGAACAGTGCAAAATACTTTTAATTATTTTTCCGGATCGATTGAATGTTGGCAAGTTTATTCAAATTTAAAATTGCTTTTGAAGGAATATTATGAAACGAGATCATCAAAATATCATTCAATTCACGCATTGTATACTCAACTTCCGCAAATAATGAAAACAGTACACACCAATGCAGAAGGAACTGATAAAAAAGAGGGCATAGACAGCTGATTGTATGGTCTTAGCTAAAATCATTTTAAAAATGATTAATTTCGAAATTATTTGTTTTCTGCTCGTATGAGATCATATTTTTTAGAAGTATTGACGACGTTATCAAATTTGTACAGAAAAATCCGCCCTCCGTTGAGGTTGCATCAAAACACTTGCAGGGTTTTGTGAATTTTTTGAACGATTTCAGAAACAATCATATAGAGCTATGTATTGAGTCAGCAAAAGAATTACCTAACGAGCTATCGATCGAACCGAAATATTTTGAAATGCATAAACGAAAGGTTAAAGGAACAATGTTCGACGAAAGGGGCAAGGATAATGCAGCCATTATGACACACCTTGAAAAGTGTAAAATTCACCTTTACTGGGCACTAGACACACTCCTCCAGCATATGGGATGGAGATTTCAAAGTTTAGCTGCCATAGCTTCTGATTTTGGTTTCGTTACAGGACTTTCGTTCACGAAACATTTACTCAAGAACTAAAGATATACGAAACTGATCTCTCATTAAATTACAAAGATGATTTAAATGTGAACGAATTGTGTGTAGAGATTGAAAGCTACAAAGACCAAATAAAATCATTATGGCCTGATTTAAACTAGTGGTGCTAAAACAGCAGGTACTTTCTCGCCTTTAGTAATGGTTATGTAATACTATTTACACCACAATTTCTCTCCGAATCTCATAATTTTTTGTAAAACTCATTTGAAATCGTAGAACATTTGGTGCGAAAATTAACAAGCAATAGATTTATTTGAAACTTTAAATTAAAATATATGTCTGGCATGAACTTCATTGCATAAGGTGTGCAGTGTATTCATGAACATATCAGATGAGTTTAAGTTAATAAATAATACGATACTCATAGCGTTGGGAAACAAATGCAAATGGGGAACTTTACCTAGCGTTGACGCTACCTGTGACTTCTGTCAGTACGGAATAATCTTTCAGCAAATGAAATTAATAAACAAAATACATACGATAGCAGATTGATGGAGATCGTTTGAGTATTCTCGCTATACTATCGATTGAGTGTGACATTGCAAATGTTGCGAATGTAGACATATTATTGACAAATTGGCCTCAGAAAAAGCAAGAAAGTAAATTGTAAGTGATAATATGAAGCAAAAATGAATTAACTCTTATTGTATAGTTTCCCTTCCTACATAACAGTAAAAACTTATTTTAGGCTTAAATGTATACATAACTTAAGTATAAGTAAGACTTTTAAAGTTATTGTGTTGCTTCTTTTCCTCGAACATAAGTCTTAGGGGCGCAAAATTAAAATTTCGCCGGGGTCCCTCGTAACCTTAGCTACGACTCTTCGTAATATTAGTGCCTGTTTTCATCACTGCAGGTCGCGGCGATCTCTCCTCCCCCCCCCCCCCGGATGGCGAGATCAGGCGCCGACCCGCGGCGGCTTGCGGGATTTTCCCCAACCAGGTACCTCCCATCAACGTGGCACCGCCCCAGCCAGCACAAGCACTGAGCTTCCGACCGGTCTCTCGGTAAGTGTGGTAGTGTAGTGCAGATGGGTGTACGTATGTGTACAGAGTGTGGTCAGAACAATGAAGAGGATGGAAAGATCACGCGCGGTCTGTGGCCCGTTTGATACTGCTCCGGCATTCGCCTGGTGTTGATTGGAGAAATCACGGAGAACTGCCGATCAGAACAGCCGACCGCCAGAATTCTTAGACAGCAACTGAATTCGGCATAGCTGACAAGCTAGCCTCGAAAATCCTGCTGGCGTCGGGACTTGTACTCTAGGACATCCCGATCAGAGACACTGCAGCATAGTGGTGTAAAGCGAATGACGTGCCTCTCATTGGGCGAGAGTTAAAACTTGAAGTAGCCAATCAACGCATATAAATTGTAAAAGACAAAACTGCAATACAAAAGAAACGAAAGCTGATCGAAAACTATTTTCCACTAAAACATGGTGTAAGAGAAATATCTTATAAATCATTATAATTATCTTGACAATATTTGCCTAGTCTCGATGCTGAAAGCTCTATGTAATATTTTTATTCAGACACTAAGGCAGAAATGACTTGGCCAAATACAACTCGTTTTACATTTTATATTTTGCTCTGTAGTTTTTTGTGGTTTCTACGAACAATGCCAGGCAAATGCTGAAACACTAAAAAACCGGCAACGAACCCTGCGCGATATTTCTTTTCACTTTCACTTCCTATCCTCTCCCCTTATATATACGCTTACACTTACATGGACTTACACACTATCTTATATTTCCGAAGACCAATCGGGAGTCAAAAGATTGCCCCGCTAAGAGAGGTATCTGGAGGGAAATATGCTCCGTAATTCGACCTCTAGATCGGCACCAGATCTCTTCTAATTGGGACGGAATCACCGCTACCTCCTTTGATAAAACATTCACTACACAAACCTCTAATGACTGATGGACGTGGCTCAGGGCTTAAACTAATGTTACTAAAGTTTCTCTGGTCTGGTGGTCTTCGGTTGGAGTTCTGACGATGCCACTAGGGGGCTGCGGTGACACTAGCTAGATAGCTGGGTCTAATTCAGTCGCTGTCTGAGTACGAATTCTAGCGGACGGTTGCTCTGATTTATAGTTTTTCGTGATTTTTACGATCAATACCAGGCGAATGTCGGAGTAGTATCCCGACAAACGGGCCACGTACCACGCGCAATCTTTCCTTCCTCTTCCTTGCCCTATCCTCACCTCTCACTTACTCTTACATGCACTGCACTAACACACATGCCGGGAGGCCAGTCGGGAGATTAGAGTTGTCCCGGCTGGGGTGGTGCCCCGCTGGTGAGAGATACCTTGTTTGGGAAAACCCCGCTAGTTGACAGGTAGGTCGGCGCCGGATCTCACCATTCAGCAGGAAAAAATCACCTCCCGAGGAAAAAATGCACTACACTATCAATCAACAAAGCACTAATGACCATTGCAGTTGAAACACCAATCAAGTAGGTAGTGCTGTCGCCAACGGAAGTTACGACTCCTAGTTTCTCAACTTCCGTACCGCTTTAATATAAGAGTGAATTTTGTCTCTTTCTCCACCTACAATCATATCTTGCTGCTCAGTACTAGTTCAGCAACAAACGAGGTGACAAACGTGGTTTGCATCGGGTGCGGTATCCGACAGAGGTAAACAAATGTAGGTGGCCCGCTGAAACAATTGAACAATTGCGAATATAAAATGGAAATATAAATAAATGTTTATACAACGTAGCTTCTCCACAATCATGTCAGTGTAAATGTTAATAAGATGTTGTTAATACATATTTGCGGGTTATGTAAATCGATATGGAACATTAAATCTCTAACGATAGCTCAAAATAGACTCCAAATATGAATAGTAATATTATAACATCTAATTATTTCGATAAAAACCCAGGAATACATCCATTAATGTTAGGGTAAATACATTTTTTTGGTTCAGTAGTAAAATCGAACTTATTTATGGTTATTCGTTTAATATGTGCAGATCATGACAAGCATTTTCCTAGGTCACAAAATGACCTGGGAATATTTTACTGTTACAATAATAAGTATTATCGTTAGATCTTTACCAGAGAATATTCAATTCAGGAACCCAAGTGTTTGCAAAAAGCATGCATTCATCAGTTGTGTTTTTCCCCCGTAAACATTTCCTAGAGCGCCCCAGGCCCCGAGCGGTAGGGAGCGGCAGCGCGGCCTCGGACAGGCGGCGGAGGCTGGCTGCGCGGCAGGATCCTCGCTGCCCCGGGGCCGGGCGGGGGCGGCGGCGGCGGCGGCGCCGAAGTTTGCAGTCGGGGTCACCGCCGCGCCGTCGGGCGCCGCCTGGTGGGGAAGTCGCTAAGCGCGGACCGAACGCGCGGAGACAGACTAGCTGGTGGTGATGGAGGAGATTGTCACGGTAATGGTGTGATTAGTGATGATAATTGGGGTGATGGGAGCCATGACCCTCATGCTGCCAATTATAGGGATGATGAAACTGTTCGTAGTGCTCGTGGGTGAAGTGGTGATGTCAGTGAAGGTACTGCATGTAGCGGTGCTGACAGAGGAAGTGGGCGGTGACAGTAGCGGCGGTGGTAACGTCAGTCACGGTGGCAGGTAAATATGGTGGGGGTGATAGAGGTGACATTGAAGCTTTTGATAGAGATGATAGTGGTGGTAGCGGCACCAAACCTGGAGATGACTTTGGCTGGAGCGGCGGCTGGAGCGGCGGCTGGAGCGGCGGCTGGAGCGGCGGCTGGAGCGGCGGCTGGAGCGGCGGCTGGAGCGGCGGCTGGAGCGGCGGCTGGAGCGGCGGCTGGAGCGGCGGCTGAAGCGGCGACTGGAGTAGTCACAGAAGGGGTGAAGCAGGGAGGCAGGCGGTGGTTAAGGCGACTGCGACGGGGCGCATTAATGCTCTACTCAGCGCTAAATGACGGCCATATTCGCCCCAGGCGACACCGCCCGCCTGTTACCCTCTTGTCTCTGTCTCATTATGCTTCACGAGACCCTCCACAAGGGTGCGTTGAGTAATTGCCTATGTTGTCGTCTTCGTAATAATTTGCAATGTCATTACACATCTCACAAACCATACAATAAAGATGCGTGCAAAATGTGAATCACATAATTTGACGAAATAAGCGTTGTAATATTAGTTTGGTAAATATAAAGTCATGGAAAACATTGTAACGTGATAATTAAAATCACACTGAATGAGTATTGATAATGATAGCTCTCAAATCGCTACAAATGGAAGTAATTTGGTTCATAGATTGTGTTATAGACAAGATAAAACGGTTAAATGTAAATTAAGCATTTTAAATATGAATGTGATTCGACATCAACATTGAACATCTCAATGTTACAAACTCTTGCACATATATCTTACATGAAAAAGATCTGCATTATAAATAAATCAAAACAGAATAAATTATGTCTTATAACAAAAACACATTTTGGTAATATAACAGCTTTCTAATACCCGAATATTATTTCAGCTCTGATTAATATCTGCATCAGTATAAAAACTCCGTCCACATTTTATCAAAAAGTCTGTAGAACATGTTCTTGGTACCAAATCACTCATGAATTCAAAATGCATTTTTGTTTTCTAACTCTTGCTCCTGGGGAGGCTCATAGACAGCGTGCTTAGTGTCGTGCAAACCCAGAATCGGTTCCTGGATGGGACAACATAGAGCGGTAGCTTTCTGATATAATGTCGCAGTTTATGCACCTATGTGTCTCCCTTACGTCGAGGCGTGAAAATTAAAACAGGATCTGAGAATACCGCTAACTGGCAAATGTCGGATTAATCTGACCATGAAATGCCACATGCATACTGATATATACAAATTTTCTCTACATTTCAATCTCGCAAAGATCTTAGCGTCCGGCTTGCTGGGTCAATGGGTCACGATATATTATAATCCTTATTACCTTTATAATGGATTATAGGATCCGCAGACTATACAGCGCTGCTGGGAATCTGAAATAAAATGATTCTAATTCCTAGTTCATTACTGTTTGGATTGACTAAATGAAAGATCACTTTCTTTTTTAAAGAACAAAATTTAATAAAGTTTATTGTTACCTTTTAGTAAACAATTTAGTGAATTTAATAAATTATTTTGATGTTAGGCCTTTTATCAAGATATCTTTGAATTTTACAGTTTTATACCGCGGTTAACTTATCTATTCTTCGTTGATGTCCCTCGTAGACTTCTCAGTCGAAATATCTTGCGAGCTTGCCGTAGTCCAAAGTCCCAAGAAATCCTCTTCTGCTCCTATCCAAACTGGTCTCAAACTATCAAAAGTTTCAGTCCCGATTACGTCCTATGACATAGTCCCGAAATCTATAATTCGATTACCACTCCCGACAAAGTCCCAATTTATGCGTCAATATTACTTCCACATGCAATATCTGCAATATCATTTACTGTCCTTAAAATTTCACGATCTGATAACCCGACTCTGACTATCTGCACTACACTCGCTCCCTCTCACGAACCTACGATCAGTTCAGACATGCGATGCCGGTCCGAATATAATCTTCCTGCTTGATTCCTCCTCGAAGACATCTTCTTTTTTTTCATAACATTTGACCGTCCTTCTCTCACTCAGCCAATCCATACGTTCGTTACATTTTGGTGTAGCTGACCTTTGGATCGTCTAAACTTCTTTGCCCAATCCCAAATTTTCTACTTTCGGCATGCAGCCACCTCCTAATGCATTTACAAAAAACAAATGATTTTGATTGACAAATGATTTTGAAAAACAATTGATTTTTCTCTGATGACCAGATTATATCTTTGAAAATTCACGCTATTATTTCCTACATTATTTTTATGCTTGTGTGTTTCAGATTTTAGTTCTGTCATCAAATGTTTCTTCTCTAATTTACCTTCTGAAATTATTGAAAAATTGATCATGCATATCTCTATCGTGGTAAGGTAAGAAAGAACTCTATCGTGCTTTAATTCTTTAGGTCCAGAAGGTTGCTGTGGAGATTTCACTTTGCTCGTGACGTAGTACAGAGATAATTCCAGAGGCTTCGGTCAGCGGCGCTCCCTGTCTCTAGCTGTATCTCACTCTCAGTCTGCTGTAAGTCGCGACGCCCTCGGAGAGGATTAAGAAAATCCTACGGTGGCTCAGTGAAGGTAAGGTCAGCAGCCCGTTTGCTTACAGTGCTCTGAAGCGCACTCCTAAAATATATTTCAAACCTCCCCGCATTTTATAAGTAATATTTTTCACAAAGGATCATTTCAACAAAATATGTCATGTATGTCTAATTTGTAGTACTTAAGCTGTAATGTTTGAGTTGTTTAATTTAAAATCTTTATATTATTATGTGCTATTTTGTTGTTTCTTATTTCTTTATATCTTGTCCGGTATTATTTTTCAAACATTCTGCAACGCAAATCATGAACTTTTTATTAACTGTTCCAAGCTGTGATGATTCCAGGTTACGTTTAACATTAATCCTTCGGGAATACAGTAAAGCATTTTTGAAACAGAAAACAATAGCAAAAGGAAACATAACTGTTTAAAAGTTTCATTTGAACACTTTTGGCAAATTCCAAAAGTTTCTAGAACTTTGGAATCGACTCAGTGTCACGAAGAAGTTAAAAGGTTTGACTTTTTTCCTATTTATAGAGTAGATTTGTAGTTGCCGCCGGTTATTTATTTTCAGCACAAGCGCCCTTTTCGTTAAACAATGCACACATGTCTACATGGATTCCTCGGATATGAGGAGCGTTCTTCAACGCGGGAGCATACAATAAAAATGATCACTCTTGCGTCGTGACTGGAATCTGCGCCCTATCTCTATAAAACGCCACGCCGGGTCACGTTTTAATTACTCGAGCAAGACTTGCCTTGAATTCATGAACTGAGCAATCATTCAGTAATCGTACCGCCTTCATGAATAAAAAACTGAAAAGAATGAGAATAAAAAACCCCGTCATAATTGGTCTAAAAAATGAATAAGTATTCAGAAAATATATATGGCAAAAATTACAAGTTGATAACGTGTTACCCGCAAAAGAGTATAATTATAATGATCGACCGACATCTGCTTCAATCTTGTTTATTACCTACCTTTTTCGAACTCGCAAGAGTGAACCATTCTAGTTGCATGTGACTCACCAGACAGAAAATGAGTAATGTACAATGTTCTCTATATGTAAATGAAGCAAATGAATCGTTTCCAATTTGCGTTGGAATAACGGTGCTTACTTTAATCTCAGGCACCATTTTAGTCAGCAAAATGAACATTAATTTCCACGAACTTGCACGTTTCTGTTTCATTATCTGTTCCTGTTTGCGTCGCTCGGGTTATAACACAATGTTTTTCTATTGAGTAAGGAAGAAATAAACTTCTCATCAATTTCATCACACAGAAAAACCAAATCGCTGATAGAATGATAAACTTAATAATAATAAAAATAATAATAAAAATAATAATAAAAAATAATAATAAAAAATAATAAATAATAATAAATAATAATAATAATAATAATAATAATAATAATAATAATAATAATAATAATAATAATAATAATAGTCCCCCCGGTCATCGAGATCGCTAAGGTAGTAGTGTCTTAGTGATCTCGGACCGAAGGGTCCCGAGTTCGAGTTCCGCCTCGGTCATGGTTGTATTTGTGTTCATTAGTTTGTGGGTGCCGTCCATTTATCCTTCATTATCATCATCATTCCATCTTCCATCCCCCAGGACTAACAACTCTGGGGTATAAAAATCGGATTCAGCATAATGCTGATTCCCCTGATAGTTACATACAAGACTTGCAACGTGATAAAAATGATACTGAACCTCTGCAAGTGCATGTCTGCGTGCTTCAAGAGCATGATAATAATAATAATTATATTGCAAATAGATGGCTCGTTTCTAATATTATTGGACCATATAGGATCAATCATATGAGGATACCAGGAATTAAGACATTTGTATTATATATATAACACACCCACCTACTACCTTCCACCCGGTGGCGATGAGCGTGAAACAATGAATGCTCGTGAAGCGAGCTTTGAATTCTCAGGAAGCAGGATCTTTCGGGTATGAGAAAGGTCTGAACCCTTGACACAATGAATTAGGTAAAATTCTGGTAAAATGAGCATATATTCAGCAAGTGAACAAATTACACAGTGGCACAAATATACAATAAAGTATGCACTTTGCGTAGATGGTCACTGCAAAGAAAACAGAAACAAAAAGAAAGGAACACAAACACAAAAAATGTATAGGCGTCACCTCGACTGCCTGAATACTCCAATAAGTACAATTCTTGTGCTTCTACCTCTTTCTGAATTATTTCGTATACCTCATTTAACTTTTGTTATTCTTAAGTTTTCTCCGTGCACGGCCCTTTAAGTGATTCTCTACAATATTCTATCATAGACTGTTCACAGGTGTCAGCCTTAAGCTGCACATTTATTACAATGCTGTGAACTCAAACACAAAATAAACGTGACACACGTTACTTAAATCGTACCCTTTACAAATTATAGATAACTAATTATCCCTGATATAATACAATAAAAGCGTGACTTTCAAACAAGATCACTTTAACACCACATGAAATATCATATTTACTCTAGAAAAGTTGTACAAGGTACGGCATTCAAACGAATTTACTAGTGCGTACAGCGAATGAAATCTAAACTGCCGCTCATACGTTCGGAATATTTCTCCCAGTAATTATTTGGAACTTTCACCTATTTTAGGACGCTTCACCTGGTATTTAAAGCTACATGATTTCCCAACAAATTGCTGCATAGAAGTTGCGAGTTCTTTACCTCGACATCGCCTTCCCGCTCGCCATCAGTTAACCTTGGTGTTTCGGTCGCTCGCCGTCCTCGCCGCGTCGCTTGACTGGTTCGATGTTCCACGGTTACACCACTTCTTTCTCCCGATTCTCCGGATTCCGCTACTCGTCCAAATTCCAAACCTTTCTCTCGATCTCTCCGGATTCCACCATCCACGTAATTGGTCCAAGTCCTTCTCGCCTACGCTTGAGCCTTCACTGGAGTCGTCCTTCTGCGTGCCGCGTACCCGTCGTTCGCGCTTCCAGCTTCGAATAACTAGCGTTATTGAATTGAATGCTTCTAGCACTCAGCCGACATACCACACTTTGAGCGTGCGTGGTCGTGGCGTACAAAATTAAATGCTGGATTTCGTTTAGAGTCCTTCTGCGCGAATTTATTTCAATTATGAAACTTTTTCAGATTTAAGCAATCACATCGCTTGCTTTCTCGCGTAATGTTAGTGCTAACACTGTTCATGCACTTCACTTCTGAATTCTATCACTTATTACCGCGTTTCTCAAATCAGCTTTAACTAAGCAAGTAAAAATACACTCCTGCACTAACCAATTATTACCGCCGAAGAATTAGGTTGAGTCGTCGCCGCTGTCGAAATTGTAAGAGAGCTCTCCCGAAGCGCGTCGTGGTATTTATGTGACTCCGTCTGGGGAAATTTCTGGAGGGGTGAATTTTCTCCTCCTTCGCGCCCTCTCAAGAAAAACATGATCCGTAACTTCGGACATCGGAGTGCGAAAACCTGCGGGTAGATGTCGCTTTCTCGGACCATCGCTCCGCCGCGTACTTTATTTCTCTGTGTTCTGGTCTTTTCTCGTGGCTTACGGTGGCGTTACGGGTTTGTATAATCCCGTGACGTCACAATATATATATATATATATATATATATATATATATATATATATATATATATATATATAGGGACGGACGTTTTGCTTCCAATTGGTTTTTCGGCATCAAGGGCCCACAAAAGAGGGATCCTGGCTACACTTGTTAGAAGATTTTTTCTTTTAATTTAGCATCTAGTTTAATGCACTTTTTCGCCACCAGAGCCCGACAATGAATTTTTTCTGCCGAAAATCTGCCATTTTTTCCTGCAGCATTACATAACTTTCTCTATACTACGTATATTACTTCATAAATGTACGGGAAAGTAAAAATGGTTCCAATTTTTTTTTCAAACTTTTCGTACGGATAGTGCGTATTGCACTGTTTAAGATGACATAAAATTCATTTTGCTGCATTCTTTTGTGTTTTTTTCCTAAAAAATTAGACAAATATAATTTTTTGAAATATCTCTAATATGAAGTATCTTGAATATCTAAAGTATCTGCATGAAATATCTGAATGAAATATTTTTAATATGTAGTACAATCGAGCGATTTGTATACATTATTGTATTTGTGAGTATATGTGCTTCAAATGACTTGAAGTGAAAGGTTTTTTCTGAAAAGAGATTCAAATTTTTCATTTACTATAACACTTAAGAACTATTTTCTTAAAATCGGCCCCAAAGTTTTCAACGGAAATATTCTTAAAGGTCAAGTTTTTACTATTCTATAATATTGTTAAAGTAATATTTCAGTTGTACCATGAAGAAACCGAAAAATTGAGGAAATGTAAAAATAAAATGTACTTTGAGTGGCAATAGATGACAGCTAGCACGAGGATGGGGTAATATCGAAAAGCGGGATCAGTCCAAAGAAATTAGAAATCTAACTAGTGCCAGAAAGTCTGTGCCATTCTGTAGCACTTTAACTTTCTCTATAAGTTAACGTTTAACCATGGACAATTGTTTCAGTAATTTGAAATAATGGAGTTTCTGCAATTATTCTTGATAATTAATACATTCATTGGTCGATAAAAGTATGAATTTGGTTCATTATTTCCTTCAATGACCTGTATAGTACCGATTCCATTTTTTTAACTTAATTTCAAACTCCATGTCGCTAGGTGTCAAAGTTGTACGTATTGCAACCGTAACATGACAACCTTTGAACACTTAGAATAATTGTTTACAGAGGCACTATTGTAATATTGCCATAATAAAATATTTTGCTAGAAATAAATAAATAAATAAATAAATAAATAAGTAAATAAATAAATAAATAAATAAATAAATAAATAAATAAATAAATAAATAAATAAATAAATAAATAAATAAATAAATAAATAAATAAATAAATAAATAAATAAATAAATAAAATAAATAAATAAATAAATAAATAAAATAAATAAATAAATAAAATATTTTGCTAAAATTACACATGTGACATTGGCCTATGGTAACATTGTACACTGTTGTTCAGGAGATACACGTTCTGACACAGTCAAAGAGAATAAAAAAGAAGAGTCAAAACACTGGCATTATTTATTAATTATGTATAGATCTTTTAAAATAGAAATAAATATGGGAGAAAACGCCACAAAAATCAGAGATGTATTTTGGGTGAACTCCAAAAATAATTGAATTACTGTTTTTCTCAAGACTCTAAGACTCAATTCAACCAATCTACGCACACATTTTCTCCAACTCGAAGCAGATTTGCACCAGCACGCATTCGGAAGATTGAGGCAGGCATACAGAATAGTCCGTATCCGTGGATTGCGAAGCCCGAAGCAGCGCTGGCTGCGTCGCGGGCCCTTTACAAATCGCCCCTCAGCGCTCGCGTGGTTAGTATTCCGAAAGCGCCAGCGGGCGGCCTCCGAGCAGCCAGCCTGGCGACGCGCCGCCGGGAACGCGCCCCGCGGCCTCGCTCGATACTAACCAACGCGCCTGCTGCGCCGGCGTTCAATTGTTTATCGAACGGGCCTCCCCGAGGATCCAGCCGCCGTTTTGTGGTTATTGGTTTTCCCCACAGCGAGAGGAACAGTGAGAAACCGCGAATCTGTCGGGAGAAGGTCCTTGCGCAACTCCGACCCGGGTCAACCAGATGCTTGTTGGAAGCAGACGTCGGGCATTTTACTCGCGGAAGGACGTTACATATTCATGGTCACTGCAGTGCCACTGCGGCCCTCTATGGAAGCGGAGAGCAGGCGAGCTCGACCGGTGCCGTCGTAGAGCGCCCACACTGGCAGGGGGCGTGGAATCTTGAGAAGAAACATGAAAATTATCCAACACCTAAACCTCACTTATTCGAATTTTTTGTTTGTTTGTTTGTTTAGTTGTTTTTTTTTTGTTTTTTTCCCTCGCGAATCGACCGTCTTGGACCATGCATACATGCACTTGCACACGCTCAGTATCAATTATCACGTTGCAAGTCTTGCGATAATTCAATCAGAGGGATCGGTATTAGGCTGAATCCGATTTTTATACCCCAGGGTTTGTTAGTCCTGGGGGGATGGAACATGGAATGATGATAATAATGAAGGGTGAATGAACGGCACACACAAAAAGATGTACACAAACACACCGATACTCGAGGCGGGACTCGTACCCGCGAGCCTTCGGTCCCAGATCGCCACAGCGATCGCTACTGCCTTAGCGATCTGGGCTATCTGAACTGGGTATTATTATTATTATTATTATTATTATTATTATTATTATTATTATTATTATTATTATTATTATTATTATTATTATTATTATTATTATTACCACCACCACCACCATTGCTACTACTGCTGCTGCTCCTGCTACTGCTGTTGTGATATATCCCTTATATCATGTTTGTGGTGAAGTACACTGAACTGATATTTAGTGTTGGCGAGCAATCGTGAACTGATCATGTAGTTGACAATAAGGCATAGGAAGCGGTAGAGTACATTTGCCTTGCCTTTCGCGCCAAAATCATTAAAGGCATGGAGGGATGAAAGCTCATAAATAAAACAAAGTGCTGTTACTTTCACAGTTGCTTGTTCAATTCAAAACCTTGTGTATTGGCCTTGAAAAATGAATATTTTACGAATATTCATATACTTTTACTTAATAAATGCATCATAGAGACTATAGAAGGAAATATATATAAATTAGGGAATTTTAAAACACGTGTTACAGAGTCTTCAAAACAGTCTATCGCTCTTAAAAGATTACGTAGAAAGCTTACGAGTTTACAATCTTGGCGTGAAAGCATATATTTTAAGGACAAATTAAAACAAGAATAAACTTCTGAAGTTTTTACGATCGCTCCTTCTTGAGTTTTCTTATTCGTATTTATGGCGCAACCACGGGTGCGTTATTTCAGTCCAAATTATAAAACATACTTCCAATACTATTTTAGTGTACGAATGATAACAAACTACGAGAGATTACGTTTTTATAAATCAATGGCTAAAACGAACTGTTAAGAAGGCTTCTTTGACTTAGCCAGAAATTAAGTTTAAAATTTAAAATAGATGCTGGAACATTTTAAAACTACACAGCCAGCACATATTAACGAATTTATTTACACTTAACAGACAAACATATTCGAGCCATTTTTATGCTAATCTTTCACTATTAATTGAGCAGATTCGAATTCAGCTAAATTAGTTACTTTATCTACATATAAGCCTCCGAAAGTTTTAGAATTAGTTATAAGTGAGAATTTGTCACTGCATCTACTGACTACTGCAAAATTAAATGGAGATCGTTTGGCAGTAGGCATTTTTCTTAATAGAAGAGTACAACAAAACAAAACTGATTTAATTTTAATCGGCTCTCTAGTAAAACTTATATTTAATATTGTAGTGTAACATTCATATTTCTCCGGATGGCTTTTCACATACAGAAGAAATTTACATACAATAGTGTAATTTCAAAAACGATAAAATAAAATGATATATACATCTCTGTCACTTCTCATGTGCTCATATTCTTCAGCAAGATATGTTATACTTTTAAGTTTATGATAATTCATTTTCATAATTCTATTTTAGTCGAGATGGAAAAGAATGTGATACATTTTTAAACAGACAGTTAAGGTAAAGATTTTCATTTAAAACACATTTTCAACAACATTGACTCGTAACACGTACGCCCCGGCTAAACCGCAATCAAAAGTGAGTTAGTAATTTAATTTATTCTCCATTTTAATGAATTAAAATCCTTTTTTTTAATTTACACATTCAAACATTCTAATTCTGGAAAAGAGGATATGAATTACAATAATTCATATTTGGCCACCAATATCTCAAAGAACGAGCAGTCCCAGTATCTTTTTTTAGTTGCAACCATTCCCCCCTCGGCCTCCTTCCTTCTATGATAAGTTTTAGTATTGTTACGCAATCGCCAAGTTCAGGTCCTGAACGCACTGAGACTGTGGCTTGGTAGCTGCGGGTGCGAACAGACACGAAGCGACACTGCGTGATGTGCAACGAGTGTATTGCTGTGACTACGCTCATAGCTATTTAATTCCGGATAAGGAGCAAGAATTAGCACCAGATTTCTCCTCTATTCTTTCACAGGATGAGTTGAGCTTAGTGCGAGCTCATCCGTTGTCCCTGCAGCGACTCGGCCCAGGAGGTCGCAGGCTTTGAGTTCCGATGGAGGCGGATTTTCGATGCTAGCTAGTTATGTAGGTCGAATTCAGCCACTGGAGGAGAGAATTGTAAGAGACTCTGATTGGCAGTTTTCAATGGTTTCTCTGATCAATACCAGGAGAATGCCGGAGCACTACCCTAACAAACGGGCCACGGATTGCACGCGATCTTTCCCTCCCGTTCTTTGCCCTGTCCTTACATCTTACTTCTACACACTTACATTCATTACATGACCGAAAACTTGTCAGAAGCTTAGAGATTGTCTTGCAACAATACTGTAAGCTTATCTTAGTGTTTGTTGCTCAGTTGTATATATTGTTGTTGCGCCCACTAATCTTTCAACATTGAAATTTAATTTCAAATGGCGCTGCCGCCGTTTAATATGGACTAAGGTTTTTGGTTTATGGATTTTGGTAAATGGATGACAACTTGACAATTTGTTCATTCCCCGAGAAACGTCATTTGTGTTCTTTTATGGTTTATTCTTGTTTGTTTATGGAAATAAAATTGTATTTTGAAACTTTAGAACGATTTCTCATTAGAATACAACGGTTTGCTGTGAAAATTATTCCACCGCTGAAGGAGACACGAGGTGCAATTTTCGCCCCCGCAAAAATCAGGCGATAGTGGATCCCCCAGTGACGACCAGACTGCAACGTCATTGGTCCTTGATTGGGCAGATGTAAACTACAAGACAAGACAAAGTGAACTTTCTCATTGTCAAGTGTTTTTAGCACAAAGAATGGAAACATGAGTAAGAGGAGTAGGTGTTTGAATCACAGTCTGATGCGTGCAAACGTTTTCGCATTGAAATTTCCGAAGTAGATTTAGCAACCCTAAGCTTGGAAACAACATTTTTATGGAAAAAATCTATCCTGACCGTACTAGTCGGTAAATTACTATTATAAATTATTGTGGTGCCCAAAAGCTAATACTCTATTGTTACGTGTATAACGTTTTAAAGTGGTCTAAAGATGATCGTGATAAATAAATACCCATACCACATGGGTTTCTTCCTCCAGTACTAAATAAGTAAAAGTAAATAAATTGACAAAAAATATACATGATAATCTTTTAACGTTTACATTAATATGGCAGAGTCATCCAAGAAAATAAAGTAGAACATTTGGCAAAGGAGAATATGCTTAAGTATTTTACAGTAATTCTTTATTTCTTGATATTTTAAAACCATACATTTATATAAACGTTTGAGAAGTTAAAAAAATCATAGAATATGTAAATTGGTAGTTTACGTTCTAACTCAATGATAAATTGATGAAAACTTTCACTTTTTTGATTTATATAAAAAAGATATGTGCACAACACAACACGAAAGGTCATGTACTAGTGTTCGCAAAATGAAAAGGGTTTTCGTGAATATGAAAACGGCTTTGAATCTAACAAGCACTCACGAAAGTATTCACTGAAAACGCGTTTACAATTAGAACTGTTCTGCTGCTGCAAGTGCCTTTTCGCGTTTTTGCGCGCCCTACTGGAGGCAACAGCTTTGGTTTCTGTTTACATTTTTTTGTTACAGTATAGAAAGAAGAAAATAAGTTCCCATTTTTCAATCTCTTTAAAATATGGAAATAGGAAACTCTTCAGGCATTCATGGAGAATATTTCTAACTTACCGTTATATTACAATTGCCTATGAAAAGAACACATTTATTATGAAATACCACTATCGTCTTTAATTCGCAGAAAACGAAAATTTAATGTAACTGACTTGGAGTAACTAAGACTCAAGTTATTGAGGTCGTACGGTCGGCTACACAATACTTGCCGCACAAGAGATTTTCTACAGCAGTTGCGATGGGGAAGAGGGTGATCTCTAAAATCCGGATCTCGACCCCACAAATTATCATCTTTCCTTTCATCTCATCTCAAGAAGTTTCTATACGGTCAGCATTACGCGTGTTACAATGACGCAAAGTTGCAAATGGCTGTCAAACACTTGTAACTATCCCAAGGGGCGGATTATTTCGACAGAGACACAATGTTGATCTCACGGTAAGACAAATACCTTACTTCTGGTGGTGATTATACTAAAAAATAGTGCAATACGTGTTGTATCTGCCACAATAGTTTTTACGGTAACTGCTAATAACGATTTTCCATGAAATCGTGTTTTGTTTATGTTGACGATCTAGAGAAACTTTCTGGATGCACTTCGTAAATTAATCAAATACTTTGAGATTTATTGTCTCACAACCGGAGAAGTGTCACGTATTCTCTTTTGCTTCTCGATGACTAAATTTATACATTTCTTAGAGATGACGAAGAAATTATTTTATAGTAGAATATGTTTTTCCGTGTCAATTCGTAAACATGTTTTGTAGAGCGTTTAAGAATTCTTATTGCAGCTTCTTTCCATAATGTAATGAGAATTACCATCAGTTATGCATGTACTATGTGATCAGTATAAACTCTTCCGGAACATAAATTCATTACTTTAATTGCAAATATATCTAAACTAATACATAAAGAGACAAGTGTGATGAGTTACAGCGCGTTACTCTCGAATGTACGGAACCAATATCAATGAAACTTTTGTTCTAGCTTCCATAGCTTCCATTGAAGATCACGAGTACTATAGACTATGATTTAGAACCATAAACCTTAATATATACTATAAAATAATTACTTCTGTGGCCTTTTTCCACCTAGGTTTAAATAATAAACTCAAAGGGGCATCAATGCGCAATAGGTTAGCTGCACCTCACCAGAGTATGACGATTGAGATCTACGATTGTGTTCATTAACGCACAGAAATGCTTATTTCAAGGACAGGACTGTTTGTTTATTTTTACATTCAAATGTGTAATCCGAAATAATGCTGTTTTCTTCGCTCTGTGTATAAAAATATCTTAGATATTTATTTTAATTATGTCAGGGCGTGAATGTATTAAGTATACAAAAGGTATGAAATTATTGGAAAAAATCATTTTCTGATGGATGTCTGCTTAATATTATAAAAAGGTATGAATGCACACATGTGATATGCAAGAAAATAGTTAATAGTTTAGTTGTAGTAAACTAACCATGATTAGTATGGATTTGCAACTTGCACGAGTAATAATAATGCGAGCGAAAACATTATGAATGATTCACGTGTTATGCTCAAATTGTTATAGACGAATGAAGTTTTATAGGGTTTTATTATAGTGGAGAGTGAAAGGTATCTTTCGGTAGCAAAAGAATGGTTATGTAAATTGATGAGTGTAAGTTCGACAAGAAGTATAATAGAAGTAAAACAGTAATGGTAAATGGGTATTTGAAGGAAATGAATTTGCGTCAATGCTGGTTTTCAATGTTGTTGAAAATAGAACAAAAAAGGGTTATTTTAGATAATAGTAAAACTTTCATCAGGCAGGTATCCACTGTAATCTCGATATTTGGGGATATTAATATTGTCTAAGTGGTTAATGTGGAGTCATTCGCAATTTATCAAGGACCCTAAAACGCGTACTCGAATTCAATTAGTTATTTTTATTATATTTAAACGTCAAATGCCGCAACGTGGCGTTTAAGATCGATTTCAAACTTTTCTTTATAAATTTGTGGGACAAAAATGTATGAAAAAGAGCGTTTGACAATGTTGAAATTGATTGATATATTGATGTAATACATAAAATAATATACATGAATAGAGTATTTTGTATGGCTTAAAATACTCAATAGTGCTTTTGTTTCCATTAGTTGCGACAATTTTAATATTAATTAACTAGTTTCTTAAGTAAATGTAAAGAAATCATGTAGAGAAAAATGTAGAATAATTACATTCAATTACATCAAATTAAAAATAACGACAATAAATTTCATATTGATCACATTCGGTGTACATTTTTTCAGTTATAAAACAGCAAAACGATTTCTCTCTTTCATATTCCTACAACTGATTCAGTTAGTTATAAATCAGATTTCTTTCAGATTTTGACAAATACAAAATGACTCTTTGGAAACCATATTGTTTTGAAATATAGTCAAAAACGAACTCGCGGAACTCCCGGAACTCGCGTAAAAAAAGCTTCAAAATACGATTCCCCGCGAATCGTTGGAGGAACATTTCTGAATTTCCAGCAGAATAACGAGTAGCTTCTGCTCATTTATAACCTTCCCATTAACGTTAGTGATCAATCATATTTCCCAATAGCTTTTGTCGCACAGAATGACAGGAAATGAATGAGATTTAAATCAGCTTCTACGTCGATCTTGCTGAAAGCTACACAGACTTTGGAATTGTGAAGTAACTGCACTATTTCTATTACTTTTTCCAAACTCTACCATACTAAGACGTACATGTGCAGGTTTTCTGACCTTTTGAAGAACAATATTCAGAGAGAACGTTATTAAGCGATTACTAGGAAAACATTTTATTGACCGGGAGCGGTAGCTCAATGCGTCAACTGATGTCACTGCAGCGCCTCTGACCGGGAGGTCCTAGGTTCGAGACCTGACGGCGCACCCTGGTTGAATCGGGCCAAAAATCTGGCCGTAATGGCAAAATTGAAAGTGCGCGTTCGGAATTCTGACCTATCAAATTTCGTTTGGAAGGCATTGTAGCACACTTCTTTAGCTCCAAAACGTTATTTCAATCATTTTTGTCGTCCTTACGGTCTCGTAAAGTTACCGTTGCTCAAAACACGCGAATTCATTGCTTCTTGTCGACTACGTTTGTTAAATAAAAAAAGTGTTTAAATTATTTTTCTATGGATTCTTTTCGTGTTTCCGAATAGAAGATATTTTTGACTATAAGTTAAGTATATTTTTAAGAAAAATGTGTCTAATTATTTTATGTATAATACGACTGAATTCTAACCTTTGTAGCGTAACAATGTTGGTCATGTTTATTGCAGATTATATTTTTTGTCCTGCGTATTCCTGCCTCAATATATCTTTTTATTCATCAAGTAAAATGTTCTTAATCAGAATAACTCACATTTAGCTGCATATATCTGCAACTTTTTATTTTATAGCCACTTTACTGCAATGCTGCATAGCAAGATTGAACACTAGATATCCCGGAAGTGTCTTCGACGCCACGGGGATTTATTTTCTTGGTATATTTTTTTTCGATTTCTTCTTCTGATAATTACTTCTAATAAGAAAATTACTGATACAAATTTTTGGAATGATTAAACAATATTAATACGACCCACCGAGCACTTTAAGATTTTTGGTGTATTTGAAAGATTCTTATTTTGTTGTCGTAGAAACCAAGACAGAGTTATACGGGTGTAAAAGTGAGCTTAATGATGTTATCTCAAACTACAGTTGACCATTGTTTTCAATAACATGTAATATTTTTCAATAAATAAGTGCTGACGAAATTAGGCCTGTACAGCGTTGATTCCTGACATATGGGTGACAATTGAGTAACACGTAAATATACACATATAATTTATAATATTGCTTAAAATATAATTATACTATTGTAAATGTATCTAGCTCCAAATTTTGCATTTTCAAAAACGCTCAAATGCAATTTTCTCAAAAAGGGCTCCAGATTTTGGTTTTAAATTTTTTAAACGGATAGTTCCAAATGGACTTAACAACACGACATAAATACCATTGTGATGTATTTTTTTATTGTTTTTTAAATTAAACAAAAATATTTTTGATATATTTCTTACATCGTCAACATTTACTTTACAGGCATTTCTTATACATTATCGTATTTGTGAGTATAGGTACCTCTAATAATTTTTTGTAAGTAATTGTTCGCCACGTGATACAAGAAAATGTGGTCAGCTGCATTTCCGATTGCATTTTTGACCTTAAATGACGGCATGTTTTCTTAAGCATTTCCTTTCTTGAGCATCTGACTTGCAGTGACGCATCGAAGTGATCTTTGTTTTCCGGTGTCATGATGTTCATGCTCAGTTTGGATCTCCCAGGAGTCTCCAGTCGTTGGTAAATCCACTTCCTACGTTATGTGTCTCTTTTCACTGCCTCTTTTCCTTTATGTCAAAAGAATGAAAAGATATATAAATGCCCAACGATAGGATTTGCACAGATATTCTAAAATCACCACGATTTTGGGCAAGATATTCCTTTAATAACGGTGTATTTATGATAAGACGTAAAATCATAAATTGGCATAATAGTGTCTCTAACGCAATTAAGTTATAGTGTGAATGACATATTGTAGAGGTTTCTTTTCAAAGAAGAGAACATTAATAGAATTAATATGATCAGTTAACATATCAAATGTTACCAAAAACTCCCTTTTTTCATAATTAAATTTAAAAAAATAGTGTAGGACAAGGTAGAGGGTATAGATTCCAGAGCACAGGAAAAGGTGCGCAGATGCTACTTTACGATCATAACGATTGTTCACATTTTATTGGTTAAGTAAATTAATGAACCAAGAAAGTCAAAAACTCTATTAAATCACATTTCCCTCTAAAAAATTCTTTACCCTTTAAATTCGATACATCTTTTTAAAGCAACGGTTTTGAATTTCGTTGCAATATTTGTATTCAGCGACTTCGAAAACAGAACTTTACGTATAGTCATATTTTTACGTACAATCCCTTCAATTTCAAGCTTCAATTTTGAATTTTGATATTTAATTTCGATATTCGTCATCAGCGACTGCGAGAACCATTCTATCAATCTTTTTACACATATTGGGTTCATTTTTATGAGTCAATTAGCGATTTCGAACTCGCCATTTTGAATTTTGAAATTTCATTTCATGATATTCAAATTCATCGACTTCAAAAATCCATTGATACCAATTTTTACGCAAATCCACTGGCATTTGCAATTATGACCACATTTTAGGCCCGATTCAACCAGTGTGCGGCGGCAGGATTTTCGACACTACCTTTTCAGCTAGGTCGAATTCAGTCGCTGTCTGGAGGAGATCTCTAGCAGCCGACTGCTCTGATCGGTAGTTTTTCGTGGTTTCTCTGATCAACACCAGGCGAATGCCGGAGTAGTACCCTACCAAACGGACCACGGACCGCGCGCGATCTGTCCTTCCTCTTCCTTGTCCAATCCTCTCCCCTTACACACACGCTTACACTAACATGCACTGCACTACCACATATTCCGGGAGACCGGTTGGGAGCTTAGAGCTTGTCCCGGCTGGGGCGGCGCCCCGCTGGTGGGAGAGTCGTGGCTAGGGGGAAACCCCATTAGCCGACGGTAGGTCGGCGCCGGATCTCGCCATCCAGCGGGGGAATATCACCGCCATCTCCAGAGAAAAAACATGCACTACACTAACGGGACTAATGACCAAAGCACTTGACGCGCCCGGAAACACAAAAAAATCAATCAATAAAACATTTTATTGAAGAAATTGAGATATCATACAACTAATAAATTAATGCATAGACCTTATATGATGGAGATCGTAAGGTCTTATCTGTAGAGACAGCAGAAATATTGAGGAATCCTATGATAATATAATTAAGAAATAAAACAAGTTATATTTTGCAAATGGTGTAATTATTTAAAGATCAATGCACGTTTTGGATTATATCTTCATCGTCAGGGGTCAGAAGCAAAGGGTAAATAATAAAAATACTTAAATTAATTATGAAATAATGGAGAAAACAGAAAAAAAACTAATAAAAATATAAAGTGGTCATGGTTTTTAAATAGGAGTATATTTATGACAGATGCTTATATTGTATAAAGAACTTGGTTTTAGTGAAAACAATAATGTGGGGAGTAAAGCGGAAGTTTCTGATAGAGGGGGCAGATCGTATGTTTCAATTTCAAAATAATGAACATTTCCTTCTACTTCCACTATCAGTAATTTCCCATTCTACATCCTGTTATCTTCTATCTTTTGTATAATTTACGTGATTATACATGAACACTTGACTATTTAATTTTTAGAGAACCGAAGTACGAAAACGGGAAATAGATTTTACTGAGTTTTTAGCTAACCTAGAAAGAGTCGAATAGGAACTTCTAAATATTGGCGGAATCATATACGTTTGAATTTGATTCAGGTGGTCATTCGACTACACAACTGTCAATTGTTTATCTGAGATGTAAGTGATACCGAGCTCCATACTGTGATGTAAGGGATTGAGTAAGACTGCTGAGCCTGTAGCATAAGCTTTGTACGGACAGAAGCGACCAATCAATGAAGCATTTAGAACCGAACAATCGGAGGAACACTAATGTGCCGCAGTGCAAATGACCTGACCACATCGTAATTAAGGTTACATCCGCTTCTGTAAAGCGTCATTAGCAGTAACATTGGAACGCAGGTAGAAGAGGCAGTAAGGACAGTAAAAGTTACGAGTTTTAACACACAATAAATATCCAGCAGGCAAACGTGTGCTTTTAGACTAAGGTTGCTTATTCAATTATTATTATTATTATTATTATTATTATTATTATTATTATTATTATTATTATTATTATTATTATTATTGTACAATTATGTCTCTGGATGTTGTCCCAGGATTGAAGTGACCTTATTATTATTATTATTATTATTATTATTATTATTCTGTCCTTTTCGCAAATGCAACTGGTAATGACAGATCTGAGGAAAGACGGAGAAGAAATTAATCTTTGTCCGTCGTTCAATTTAAAAATTTTCGCACCATATTGCAAGTCTGTAGGATTAAAGCTTTTTGGATGGTAATGCAGATTCCTTTTGATAATCCTATTTTTGTAAGACCTGAAGCAAATCGGTCCGTCACCACTCCTGTGGCTGAGATGATTATTGGCACTATTTCAACCTTACTCAGTTACCAAACATGTTGGTTTTCTGAAATCTTCTCCGACTTTTATTGAGAGTTTTTGTCAGTGGACAGCCTACATCTATGATTGTTGCATACTTTTGTATTTTATTGGTAACTACTGTCTGGGCGATTTTAATCCACCATTTTATCAGTGACAATAGGCCTATCCCAGTAGAGTATTATTTCACTATTTTCTATAACCGGTGAAGGTGAATATTTGTAAAATGGTGGAGGGTTCTCAATTAGTCTATAATTTGATGCCAATTGTCTATGGATTATTTTGGCTACTTGATTGAGCCTCCCTAGATATGCAGTGTTGGCAAGAACTGAGCAACCTGCAATCACATGGTTGATGGTCTCATTTGATTGATTACACATTCAGTAGACATCTTTTATACCGCTCTTCAGTATGTGTTTATCATAATTGCGTGTTTTAATTACCCCATCTTGAATTGCTATTATAAATCCTTCAGTTTCAGGAAATAAATATCCCATTTTCAACCACAGGAGAGAAGAGACTTTATTAACTGATGGGTTATTTAAGAGAGTTTTTATTATTATTATTATTATTATTATTATTATTATTATTATTATTATTATTATTAATTTTATTAACACTCTGTACTTAACACAAACATTCATCAATATACAGGTATCTTGTAAATACTGGTATATCATTGAAAAATTATACTGAGTCACTGATTGTAAAATATAATTAAAATGAATGTACTGAAAGAAAAAATAATGTTAACAAAACTGTTATCCCAAAAAATGCTTGTTTGAATGTACTATAATCAAATTCAAACTTACAAATGATAACACTACTGTATTGTTCATTATAATATACACGTTTTTCTCAAATGTTATGTATGTATTAATCGTATTTTTCAATTGAATATATGAATGACACAATTATTAACAAATTGTAACCTGATGTAAACTATGAGCAATTGTAATCTATGAACAATCTGTAAAGACTGAAATGTAATTCTTTTTAATTTATTAAATGCAACTCTTTTCCTATTTATGTAACTCTTTAAACCTGTAACATTATGTAACATAACAAACAATCTTGTAAATTATGTGTAGCATATAATGTTATACCTGATAACTCCTAACATGTGAAAACTATCATAAGTACATTTGTAACAAACTGGGCACCTGATGTTAAGTCGCAAGACTTATCAGGACCCTAAACTGATAGTAAATAAAGAAACCAATTAAATTATT
The DNA here is from genome assembly GCA_011170035.1 of Teleogryllus occipitalis. Classification (NCBI taxonomy): domain Eukaryota; kingdom Metazoa; phylum Arthropoda; class Insecta; order Orthoptera; family Gryllidae; genus Teleogryllus; species Teleogryllus occipitalis. Next base: position 88,770 of record BLKR01003526.1, on the reverse strand, counting down.
ATTATTATTGTTATTATTATTATTATTATTACTGTTATTTAAATTACAAAATTATTATTTTTCGTTTTGTGTAACTTCGTCACTACAACAAAATGACACACATATATCGCGAATGTACGGCAAAGTTATTATATGAATAAATTCATTAATGTTTTTTTCTGTTTTGAATTATTTCAACTGGCAACTTTTCAACAGATGTTACAAAATGATGAAAGAAAAGAAAATAACTGTACTGTGATTTCTCCTCAGTGTACGCTTGTTTTTTTGTTTTCCCTAGAATACGATGAACTCCCCAAATTTCAATATATGAAAGGTATTTAGATACATATTTTCGCTGAAATCTATGTGATTTCGAACACACCTCCTTCCTTGCGCATGTAGACCTCGCGAAAGTCCAAAACCGAGATCATTAGCATTAGTCATTAGTTGAGGTCATAATAAGAGCATAGGAAGTCCCGTAATCGGCGAACTTGCTGTAGTCGAGAATTATCAAGGACAAGGGATCGTTCTAGGGGGGAGCGCCTTTACTGAGATGATGTTGATTTTGTTTTTGTCACTTTTCTTATTGAATTCATTAGGAATCAATTTACTCGTTACAATTATTTATAACTCACAAAGAACAAGAATGTTTAATAAATATAAAGACCATCATCACATGATCCAATAATAATAATAATAATAATAATAATAATAATAATAATAATATACCTAACAATACTATTGATTAATGCTACTTGGAATAAACACATCGTTATTAGGGAGCTCTCATGTTCTTCTACATTAACAATATATTAATATTCTGTCTCCTTCTGTTATATTATCTGTACTACGTTTGCCCCACCACTAAGCAATGACAATACACTCGCCCCTCTTTGATCATCTATAATCAGTTATCATTATCCACTCCTCCCATTCTACGCAAATTAAGTCGTGTATGACTGCAATAGTTCAGTTCACCTTTCACATGTCCAACTTCGTTACTTATCTGTTATGTAACCCATGTGAATCTGGGTTACTAAATATACAGTTGTGATACAAATGTCTCGTTAAGTTTTTTCAGATACTTTCCTAATCAAAATTAACTTTTTAAATAATCATATGAATTGTAACAAAGACTGATCGTTGAAAATCCTTCCATCTAAATCTCATTTATAATTAAATTGAGCCTTCTCTACAAATAATTATATTGCGTCTATTTACCTAATGATTTGCCTCAAGATCCTTTTTCTATCTAATTCCTGATACCCATCAACAATTTCCAATGTAATAAAATTGTATACCTAACAATACACAACATAAAAACCTCTGAAAAAATTTTTCCTTTTAGCAACAAATCTTTACACCATACTGCTTGTTCAATTAACATTAAAATAATTACAACATGACATTCTTAAAGCAACAAGAGATTGAGAGAATAAAGATTTTATTCTTCACAAAGCCAAACGTATTTCTGTAAGCGTTAAAATTCGTTAAATTCAGTCCTTCCAAAACTACCCTGGCAGTGGCGTAGTGGCAGTAATCTTGAGATCGACACCCCTCGCGCCTACTGCTCTACAATACCATCAACTCGGCGTATTCTATCTGAATCAGTTTTATACCACGTTTGTTTTAGCTTCAAATAAATCTGAACGTTCTTATTGGTCTTTGAAGTTCGTATCGGTGGATGACGCGATGGTTGGATTGAATCGTTGTAACATTCTATTATCCGCCGACCCTCCGAAGTGGAGTGGATCTTGGAAAAGGCGCCTTACGGTTCGTCCTCCTCTTAGGTCTCCATCCAGTCCGACTGCGTTACGCCCTCGCAACAGCTGCGTCAAACGAGATGTTACAGCTCCAGGTTTGAATTTCAGATTTAAATAAAATTCAAGCAAAGACCACTAAAAATTAAAAAGGAAAAATATAAAAAGCTGAAATTTGAGAACGTAAGGAATTGATATCTTGTTTCTGATACACACCTGTCTTTTCTGCCTTACATGATTATTCATTATTACATACCTCTTGGTTAGGAACTTTTCCTATTACTTTTCTACCTATTACTTTGCAAATATAGTAGCTTTGTAACTGTTGCAAAGAGTACCTTTCCGTTGTATTCATAGGCACCTACAACCAAGATAGGAACGAGTAACATTCTTCTACGAGCTTCTACTGCCTTCCAAATATTGTTGATTGACTGTTAAGCGACCCTAGACGGTCAATATTTTCGTCAATATATTGTATAATACTATTGCTGGGCGAACCTACATGACACAAGATTTTGCTCAATAAATTATTTTACCGCTGACACTTCTTCAGTCAACATGTGGAGTAATAAGAAAACAGCAAGTTGTGTGGCCATTGCGTTATTTCTAGTTGCAAAAATGGACAAAAAGAAGCGCAGGTGGATGAAAGACCGATTCAAGAATAGAAGTGAATGTATTAATGAAAATTTATTTAACTAATTATGAATATTAGTGAACCAAGTAATTTTCAAAACTTTCTGCGACTGGGCGATAAATTATTGATCAATTTTCATTTTTTGCAATATATTGACGTAAGTATTGACCGTTTGGGGGCGCTAAAGGAAAACGCCATTTTAATCCACTGCACATTACTTTTTACACCTTTATTCGGTGGAATCCAACTTCTCAGGCGGACCATTCTAACGTCACATCTTGCTTAATCTTTAATTAGTAATATTAGCTTTAGGTAAGTTTGGGCGTTCAATATAAACTGTAATGTTAAACAGTGACAGTACCCATTGCGAAACTGATAGTTCTCCTACTTTCACATAAATAAATAAATAAATAATATAAATGCAACTGATTATATATATTTTTTGCTATATGATAAAAAATGTACCTATTAAATTCTTAATATTTTTACTATGACATTCTAAATCAATGGATTTATTAATGTTATATGGCGACATACAAATCTGTTAGTACGGTTGCATGAATAGACCAACCAAGTTTGTTTCAATGTGATAATTTTTTTAACTTATCATGAGTACATTTTAAATAAATAAAATGGATATAGTACATTTCAAATAATATTATTATTCATACACTCTAATCTTCTCAGGATCTTATGTTATCTCTTGAATGGCTCGCAAGCTAATGCTTCGATGTAATTCTTTCGATAGAAGACACGTGTGTGACAATTCCTCGACTCTTTGTGTTGCAAAATTTACATTTAGACGCAACAGCTTTGTACATTCTCGAGAACGCGTGTCGGGAAAGCGAGACATGAGAAATCCCTCCCGAAAACAAAGCATCCCCCTCCACAGCAATCCCTCTCATGCGTAAGTGGCCACATCGTTTGCATTTCCACAGCTCATCGACAGTTGACCTGGTAGCTTAAATCAATACGAAATCAGATTGTGTGCGGAGCAAATTTAAATATTGACTTTGGTGCAAACTACTGCTCTGTGGCTGATCCAGTACAAGTACGTAGCATTGCGAGCTATTGGTCGCAATGGGGGAATGGGGGAGAGCTGGGGGCGGACTCAGGGCTGCTAGTGGTGTCACCGCCGGCGACAAGGGATTAGCCACTGGGACGGCACTCGAAACATTTTTCCTGAGTTTACGTGCCGCTGGCGATAAATCCACCCGGTGTTTCAAGAACGTCGAGTTCCGTAATTTCGGTAATTTACTCGGAGTAATCGTCTAGATATTGAGCATGAGGAATTTAATGTGAATAAAAAACGAGAACCACACAATGTGTTTGACACTTTAGGAAATGAAATAAAAGGATATCTGCCAATCCCAGGCAAATTAGACACATATGCACTAACAGCAATTATGCTAATTCACTGTGTTTTTGAGAGGGAATTTCAGCATGCATTTCATGCTTCAATACAAAGTTTTATTTTGAGTCATTCGAGTTGTGTTGAGATTCACTACGAGTTCACTACGAGAAAATTTGCGCTCCCAAGCTTTAAGGGACGTGCGGGTTAAAACAGTAAATCCTGTTTCCTCACACAAAGTTATCAAAGACGTGCGCTATTTCTACAAATTGCGTCCACGGTAAGAAAGTGCAATCTTGAGCGATTTCTGCGAATATGGGTTTTAACCACTTAAGACGATTTGACTTCTCAAAGCTTCAAGAACATTTAAAATACACTCATTTGATTGAGCAATTAGTTCCCACCTCTATTCACGAACCAAAATTAGTTTGCTTCCGTGTATTCGTGGAGCAACAAGATGCTTTAGAGGCAATTGGCCCTCCTTGGCGCTTGGGTATACCGTACACCCTGTAAAAAATTTATTTGCGTTATGCAATTCTCAAGTCCTTGTTATTGCACAAGCATTTCATTTTACGCTATATCTAGAAGATGAAAGAAAATTTATTAATAATCGTTGCATCACGGCTCCTGCGATAGAACGTATATGACTCTTTACAGAAATCTGTTTGAAAGCGAAGTTTTGACGATAAGTCAAGCTGGCAGACAGGTAGTCCTTGCAGAACATGAATGGACTCAGACACATTAGGAAATACACTGCTTAGGTTGCGTATGCCACTATTTGCAAGTTGCAAGTTGGTTAGAAAACAGACGCTGGAGTCATGGTGTTACTTTCGGCACAGAGTTGTACATTACAGTTCACACTTTATAGTTTGCAACACTCCGTTTGAGAACAATGTGAAAAATGCACTTAGGCGATTATTTATCGAGACCTTAGGTTAAGAGCATGAATGACAGGTGTCCCCCAATGATATTTCTCGCAAGTTTGCAAAAAAATTTGTGTTGAATTTCGAAAAAGCGCTTTTCAGTAGCTTCATTTTAATTGTTGGTGCTTATTGTAGCGAGAGTAGCACACTTCTGTTTTCTGTGCAGGGAGTAAAAAATAATTCTCTCTATTGTTGCGTATTTGGATGACAGTTGTCAACCGCGGGCCTATATACATATCAAATAAAATGTCAAAACTTCCGAAGATGCAGAAAACAAAAGATGGAAACGTTGTACAGTGACTTGAGCAGGAGGTGTGTTCTGGTGAAAGTGAAGATGAACTTGATGGTGAGAATGCTAGAGACTACAACAATGAATCTGAACAAGAGTTTTGTGGTGAGGAAAGTTCGTGTGAATTAAGTGACAATGATGTACCCAGTTCTAAATTTTATTATGAAAAGGATCGCAAAACAAGATGGAACACAAAAGTTCTTAGAACAAATGTACGTACTCTAGCATGTAACATCCTTATTCATGTTTCTGGATGCAAAGGTAGGGTTCGTTTTGTCAAAACTCTCATAGAAGCCTTAAAACTGTAACTTGAAGACATAATTCAAATTATTGTTTCCTGTAATAACACATACGTTGAAATAGTTCATTCAAGATTTAACCGAGAAAGAGAAGTCTCACTAATGCAAAGACTGGGTATTATACAAATTTCGAACCATATGTCTCACTACGGCCTGAAGGATAGTTTTGTGTGAGTAATGCTATCGGTGAAAATAGAAATGTAGAAGGTGACAACTGGTTCAGCAGCGTGAAACAGGTTCAGACACTGTTCGTAGCCGGCCCGGTGGCCGAGATCGCTAAGGCAGTAGTGTCGTAGTGATCTCGGACCGAAGGGTCGTGGGTTCGAGTCCCGCCTCGGGCATGGTTGTATTTGTGTTCGTCCTTTCACCCCTTATCATCAATCACCATATCGTTTCATCTACATAGTTACCATACCGTTAACAGCAATAGTGGTCGCTAATGACCTAAGATGTTGATGCGACCTTAAATAACCAAAAAAAAACAAACAAAAAAACTGTTCGTAGCAAAGAAACGTACGTGGGGACGATAAGAAAGGGTCAAAGAGAGGCTGCAAAAGAAATGCTCCCAAAGAAGAACAGAAATAGATACTCCTCAGAGTTTGCGTTTAGTAATACAATCTTGTTTCTTTTAGACCAAAGAAAAATAACATTGTTCTCGCGATTTTAATTATGCATCATGATGTAATTGATGAAGAGACTGGTAAAAAGCTAAAACCAGAAATAATAACTTTTTACAATCAGTCAAGAATTGGAGTCGATCTTGTGGATTAAATGTGTCAAAAAATGATGTATCTAGAACCACGAGGACAAGGTCCATGGTGATATTTTGGATCTTTTGTGTGCAATTAAAGCTCTTTGTATTCTGAAATTCAATACCCATTTACCTCAGTTGTCTCAAAGAAGATTTTTGTAGGACATTGCCTCGAAAATGATTAAACCTCAGATAGAACGCCGATGCACTATTCCGCAAGTTCCTGTTGATGTAAGGAGGAGGGGCCGACTTGGTGTTGAGGAAGAGAGAATTGTTGACTTTGAGAAGCCATCAGGCACTAGATGATGAAGTCATGCTTGTGGAAGAGGAGGAGACAAAACAACAAGATGGTAATTGAAACGTAAAAGATAGTCAGTGGATAATATCTGAAAGGCATAAGTGGAACGCTGCATTCAACCGAAATCATTACATTTTGTCAAATAAATGAAAGCCCCATTACTAATACACACACACACACACACACACATATATATATATATATATATATATATATATATATATATATATATATATATAAGGGAACCTCTTATTTTCCAACTTCTAGTCAATAATCTAACAATGTCATGTGTTAGTGACATATGCAGTGCCGGGGAACGTGTGTTTCTATTAGGAGATAATATTAATTATTAAGATATAATAGCAAACAACTGGACACAATTTACCGTGAAACACGTGCTTGAAGTTTTATTTTATAACACGGGAAGTGATATTAACCGTTATTGCAAGTGCTACACTTGTGATTCGTGAGTGCATGATATTGTAGCGTCATGGACTTCACTCCCTGCTCCGGAGAGACAAGTCGCAAGGTATGGGGATGAGGGAGCCAAAAATAGGCTTCCAAACAAAGGCCAACCCTTCAGGGAAAGTCCAAAAGGGGAGAGGGCTTGTAGGTGCCGGGTGCAACTTGCAACGGCGGAAGCAGACGCCTCAAGACGAGTGCGTGGGGGGAATGATGACGCGGAAGTCATGTGACTCGAGCATATAAAAGGGCTGTCGCAGAAGCCCTGGGTTGGGTAACGTTTCTGGTTTCCTCGCGGCTAACACCGCAAAACTTGTCTGGCCAAGTCTGGCGCGGAAGTGCTGCAGGCACGTGTGGGTGTTCGAGTCTCGAACACTGTGAAGTATGCTCGATACTTCGGGGCAGAGAGTGTGCCGAGGCACACCAGGTGCCAAGTTGCAAATCGGCCGAGTTGGCTAAACGCATGCGCGGCCGCAAGGCGCGTGTTAGGAGAAGGGGGCTGCGGCAGGTAGCCGACAAACACCTTAGAGTGAGGTCTGTAAACAGTGTACATAAATTAATGTAAATAAATTGTATATACCTCACTCGCGTCTGTTTCCTTGTGGAGTAGATCCCAGTAGTAGTAGAGCCAGGACGCAAAAGTTATCCTGCAGGAATTGCAGTTATCTTGCACATTTTGTAGAGATACTTCTGAATGTACTCTCTAAGATGACATAATTGCTATATTCTTTTCCTGCTTCAAGTATTACAAAAGTGTATCTTTTTGACTTCCTTTCACGTTGTTAACATTTACATTAGCTGCAATTTGTTCACAATATTGTATTTATGAGTACTTGTGATTTAAATAATGTCATGTAAAATGAGCTGAAAATTACACATTTTCAAAAACGCTCCAACGACATTTTTTCAAAAATGGCATCAAATGTTTTCATCAAATTTTTCCAACGGATAGTGCTAATTGCACTGTATAATATGACGTAAAGTTCATTTTGGTGTATTGTTTTGTTTGTTCGAAAATTACACAAATGTATTTTTTAAAACGTTTCTCACGCCGTTAATATGCACCTTTCGAGCAATTTGTATAGATTATTGCATTTCTGAGTGCTTCAAGACTCTAGATGAAGTTTTTTGAAAACTCAATAGAATCCTGTAAAAAAAGAGCTTCAAATTTCGCATTCAGAGTTACACTTAAACGCCATTTTCTTAAAAATGACTTGAAATTTTTCAATGAGCATTTCTATTTAGAATGGGGTTTTACTCTCCTTCAATATTTGTGAAGTAATATTTCTGTTCTACTATTAGGAAGTCGAAAAGTTGAGAAAATTTTTAAAAAATGTACTTTGGGCGACGATAGATGGCAGCTGGCAAGAGAATGGGGCAAGATCCTAATGTCAGGCACAGCAAGGAAATTATAAAACATTACTATGAGAAAGTCTGTGCCATTCTGTAGTGCCACTAGTTGTACTTTGCGTTTCGTCATCATGTAAACGAACTTATTTTACAATATGTGTTTGAATGTAAAATAGGTGATGTAGCAAGCAATCTTGACACCAATATTTATGAATTTTAAGGAAAATTCAGAAAGCGATAGGGCCATTAATTTTCAGAATCGCAAAGAGAATGTGGAAATGTTCTTTAATGAGTCAGAAATTAAATAAATGTTGAACGTTTATGAAAGCGAATTATATAAATCAACACTGCCAGGGAATTATCGTACACTCTTAGATCTCTCCCTAATGTTTTTCGGTGGACTCTCTAGAAACAAACTAAAGATCCATCCTGCTGGAGCGATGCATCGAGCTCGATGGATGGCAGGAGAAATATATTGTTTAAAAATGATTCTGCGAAGATCAGAACAAATACTTTTCAGTGAAATTAAAAATTCCTTAAGAAATGTTTCTATACTGATTGTAACTGTTTATGTCAAACCCTGGCTTCACTTCAGTGCAGGAGTAATAGCTCCTTATCAATATATCTGCTTTATAAAAATTCTAAAATCACATGAAACGATGGAATCCACAATTTGAAAAGCAGCTCTAAAGAAATTTAATAACCATATGTGATATTTATTAGAATACTTGTCTATTCTATCATTCTTCAATGAGGCTTAGGGTTTTATACGTAGCTTCTAATTAAGGCCAGGTTATGGTCAGTTCAGAACCAGTGTGAGGCGGAGATGTTGCACCAGATGTTCCTTAAGGAAGGTAAAGAATGGAAGGCGCTTTTAATTCAGAGAATTAAACGGTAAGTCACTATTTCTGTCGCATTAGAAGAAATGAATATGGAATGGAACGAGGAGCCGGGATGCACATCAGTGGCCATGGTTTATTGTTACTTGATTCCTAAAATACTCCGCCTCACACTGGTTCCGAACTGACCATAACCCTGGCCTTAATTAGAAGCTATGTATAAAACCCTACAAAAATGTGTATATTATAGTTGATGTCGCTTATTACGAATTTGATGTCAAAATTGGAAAATCCAAAATCGCGGATCCAATACGGTGGATTAAATATTTAAAATTAAATCACATTCCTGTGAAACGTTTTAAGTATTTAGGAGTTGCCGATTGTAAATTTGATGTGAAAATTTTAAAATTCCAAATGGTGAATTCAATATGGCGGATCCAATAGTTAAAAATTAAGCTCTTCTGTTATTTGATGCAACTCTTTGCAATAATGATACTCATTATGACACAGGTTCCTGACAAACCACAGAGGGGCTTACAAACCAAGTATTGACACTTCATTAATCATTGAGAATCGTTATATGATTTTTTTAAATTGTTGCGTCGTTGTTGACGCAACGCGTCTCTTTACCCCTAGTTGGGCGTTGAGGGCTTTCTCTGGAGTAATCCTGCGTTACTGAGTAATTACTGTATGAGTCAAGTGTCGTCACATCGCAGTCAGTCAGTGCCTTTTATCCCATCGGCCAGGGGCTCAACGCCGTTAGATTCCAGAGTTCCTAGCCGGTCACCCAACCACGAACCCGCGAGTCTCGAATTCGCTTAAGCTCTGTGATTTCACGGAGCGTAATAAATGAATTCGGCTAGCGGCGCATATATGAAACACAATCGAAATGTTTATTTTGATTGTGTACATTACAATTTCATTTAATATTATATAATGCTTATCAGTTTTATTTTTTTTATTATTAGTATTTTTACGTGAAATATTATTTAAAATAAATTGGATCGTGATTTCACTTTGATCCTATTTGGCTAACGCATCGTTGGTTATTGGAGGGAACATTTGACTGAGGTTAAGATTTGAACGTGTCATTTTGTGTTATATGTTGCTGCCATGTGGTTGTCCTTAATAACCGACCAATTGTTTATTTTGAAATGTCTAGTGAATCATAAGATTAGTTGGCACCTCCAGAAATATGAGAAAAAGCAAAAACGGTGACCTCGGAAGTATTGACGCAACTTTTGTACTCTCTTGCAGGCGGACCAAAGCCATCTGCGGCAGGTAGAGTTGCTGTCCGCTAGGTGGCCTAGGCTGAATCCTGTATGTCAACTGTTACGAAACTATTCAATGTGAAAGTGTAACTTATAGAAGTGACCATAAGTCGTAGAAAAAGTACCGCATGAAACTCGATGTAATGGGTATAAATACACGCGTGTGAAGTTTACGATACTAGCTCGTTCCTCGCTCGTATCGGAATATCACACTCGTATGTTACATCAATCATTACATCATCGTTTCACAATATACTATTTTGCATGTTTGGCGCTGCAATCTGAGTGAGCATGCCAGTAATTAAACCAACGCCACCTAAATAGATCTGTGTAGGTGGCGTTGATTAAACCGCAGAACCCAGAGGCATAATCGCTCCACGAGGCCATAATTTTCTTTCAGGAGGATGGCAACACTGATTATTGACTTTAGGTGAACAAACAATCGCGCAACAGATTTCATTTTATTTTCATCCATATTCCCGAATATTTGAAAATATATTTGCAAAACCATGCGAACAGTATTGCTTTGGAACTTACTGAATTTGAAGAACTTCAAGTGACTACGGAGAAAACAAAACTGTGAGTAACGCTAGAGAATGAATTAACTTTACATTCGACTTCTTCATTTACGTAAGTATACACAAGGCGCTGATGTTGGTTAGGTGGTGTTGGTTTAATTACAATGGGACTAGAAAAACATGTTTTTGGAAATTTCTTAGAATCTTCTGGCCCGATCCGAAAACAAATTATCAGTTCAGGAGACCGAGACGCGTCGAATGACGCTTTACATGTTTTGATTGGTGATCTGAAAGTGGAAAGTGTGAGTGACGGATCCGCACACACGCACAGTCGCTTACTCAAATACGTTAAAGAGATGCATTTAAAAATATATTAAATACTTATAAAAATGCCATTTACATCTAAAACACAAAAGAGGCAAAATAGATCTTTGTCAAAATGTTTAATTTTTATTAATGCGTGCTCATAAACCAAAATTCCCTTTATTGCGGCTGGGAAATGTTGGAAGAGCCTTTTTTGAAGAGATTGTGCCAAGGAACTGTTTATCGTTTTTTCGTGCAGTCTTGTCATGAAGAAATTGTCTGAAAGTGACAAATATCCAGATCGTTAGCATTCCTCGGCGTAAGAATCATTAAGTACTGAAGAAATTTCAGTGTTACCTGTCTAGACGAAAAGGAAATCGTTTTCCTTCTGGTTTTCTCTCGGAATTTGTGCGTGAGAACTATCTTTACGCACCAACCATGCTGCTTTACAATATTACAGATCTCGGGTCGCAACACCAACCTCACATCACTAAACTGATTTTCAGTGAGCTCGATTCATACGTGTGCATTACCAGCATTACTGCTCAGTTTCTCTAATTTTCAAACAATGAGGTTTTGTCGCGTCTTAAGTGGAAATAGTTGATTTCTGAGAACTTGTCGACAATGCACTGTGCACCGCACATCTTTGGGTCTGGTCCGTGGCGCGCTCTCACAGTCGCCTTTGGAAGTAGTTCGAAGCAGCTCAAAGCATTTCAAAGCACTTACATGCGAAATTAACTTTTTTCTCTGCAATGTAGCCGGAGGTTTTTGAAGTATACGAGTAAATCCTTGGCTGTTAATTTGGCCGAAATATTGGTTATTATTGATTGTATTGCAAGAACGGCGCCAAAGTTAAATTAATTAGACCGCCCACTTGCCAAAACCTTGCAAAAACATACAACATATTCATATATACACATACATATTCATACATACATAACATTCCTAAGCATCCGATATCTGGTGGTAATGTATCATTTTGGAAAAATAGGATTTCCCATTTTAAGCGATATAAAAGACCACTTTTCACGAAACTAACAGTGGTAGCTTAACACTGGTTTCTCGGTATACCACTCGATACATCAAACGTTTGTTTTACCGCCAATCATTGAGTTACTGTTACATCAGGAACCTTTTAAATCTCGGATAACGATCTTAAAGAGAAATTTTAGTTTTTCAACTTATTTCAATATTGTAACTAAAGAAGCTACCTAACAGCACATACTCTTTCGCAATTGCTAGTTTTCGAACCACTTTATTCTAAGAACTGTTCTTTACGCTATTTGAGAATAAAGTTAATTAAAAAAATTTTGGAGCAATTTAAAAAAAATTAAAATATCCTTGAGGCTTCACGTAAAGAACAGGAAAAAATTAACATAGAGTCCGAGACAGCTGTCTGATTGATTGAGAAATATTAATTTTGGCAAAATTCTATTAATGGTTTATCTGCTAGCGTTGTTGATAGTCAGACGGACAGACTGATTGATGGACGGACAGACATTTTGCGGGTATCAAGGACCCACAAAATCTGAACTCTGACTAGACGATTCCGGTACTCTACATTACACCTTTACGGTATCAGGGATCTACAATACGATTTTTCCTGACGAAAAATCACCATTTTCGTTTCACCATTAAATAACTTTCTCTATACTACTATGCGAGAAAGTAAAAATTAATATTCTCCCAAGAAAATAATATTTTTGAAACGTAGTATTGGAATAGATATTATGGATTGATCATATTAACGAAAATGTATTTTATTACGTAGGGTTACGGGGCCACGTTCAAAATTTTGAATGTTCCATGGGTATCTGCCTCTTCCCCATGTGTGCACTACTGTGGTCATGAGAAATGGGTAACCCTGTGCATACCAATCTGAAGTAACATTGAACATTCAAAATTCTATATATGAAAAATGTAGCTATCCTTGAAATTTTTAAACATTTTTTAACCAACCGTCTGCAAGCCTTCAAATTCCTTGACGAAAGAAGTCAATAAGATTCAGAAGCCAGCGACGCAGTTAAAAGGATACACAGAGCGAGTCTGAAGAATCTGCAACTCCGGAAAGGGCAGCGTCAGCCACGGGTAAAACTGTGATAGCGCTGTGGGCGGGAAGAAGCGGGGTGAGTGGGGATCGATCGCAGGACCGCGGCCGGCGCCCACCCGCGCTCCGCACCCACCCAACCACCCTCCTCCCGCGAGGTTTCAGCCGGGCCAACCAACACACCACCCTCTCCTTGCACAGCATTCCCTTCTCGCCGTGCCCGCCCCGCCTACAAACTCTGCGCACCGTCGACACCCCCCCACACACACAATGAACTTTTACAGTGAACTCTCGTTAACACGAATTCCAAGGCACTGAAATAATCTGTGTATATAACTACATTTATTCTTTTTTGGTTTTCAATTTCAATTTCAAACTTTTCCAATTCTTCAGTGATTCTTACCGGCAGATTCTAGGGTAAGAGTCCCGTCTGTGGCGGATTTTTGATACTAGCTGCATAGCTAGGACGGATTCAGCCGCTGATTGGAGGAGAATTATCGCACTAAACTGCTCTAATCAGTACTTTTCTGTGGTTTCTTTGATCGTTACCAGACGAATGCCCGAACAGTTCCTTAACAAACGGATCACCCGAGAAGTCGAGGGCTGCCACGCCCAGCAAAGCGCTGACGCAACTCCCGTGCTGACATACGGTAAATATCGTTGTGCTTATTATACTTTACCAAAGACATTGAAAATAGTGTCCTTCGGCTCGAATGCATTCTTGGCATCTCCGAAACAAATTCTGATTTTTTTCCTGATGAAGCATCGTTTTATCTGAGTGGATAAGCGAAGAGATAAATCAAGCGCAATTAGTTTGCAGAAATTACTCGCCTGCTTCGCGAAGAACCACTTCACGATGTAAATATCGGAGTGAAGTTCGCGTTGAGTTGTACGAGAACTATGCGACTTATTTTTTATTAACAACACCGTCACTGCTGTTTACATAAATTAGATATTGACATAATTCCATAAACAATTGACACAAAAGAAAGTATATGTGGTTACTTTTAATAGGATTCAGCAACTGTTCACACTGCGTTCGATCCTTCGAACTTTATAATACTGTTTATTGTGACGATCGAATAATAAGTCGTTGGTTAGAGCCTCCTAATCACCAGACCTGACCCTTTGTGATTTTTTCTTTGGTGGTGTTCTTTTCTTTGGCTTGAAAGATCAGGTTTATGCCGAAAATCCGTTTGTATTACAGTATTTTCTCGCGAATTACTTCAAAGAGTAAATCAGTATATCTTCCGGAGGTGCCAAGAATGCATTTAAGTCGAAGGACACCACTCAGCATCTTCTTTGAGATAAGTTAAGTGCAGCGATAATCCCGTGTGTCAGTACGGGAGTTAAGTCAGCGCTTCGATGGGCGGGCCCACGATGACCTGGGTGATGTGGCCGCAAGGATGAGCGATAAAATATACATTCGGCACTTACACATAACACATTACTCATCCTTACATGTCGGTAGACCAGCCGGGAACTTAGAGATAATCATGGCTGAAGCAGTGTCTTTCTGGTGGGAGATACCTGGATAGGGAAAAAATCCCAAGCCGACGTGTAAGTCGGTGCTGGATCTCACCATCCATAGGGGTACGTTACCGCCCCGCCGCTCGTCGCCCCGCCGCTCGTCACCCCGCCGCTCGTCGTTTCGCTCCTCGTTGCCCCGCCGCTCGTCGCACCACTGCTCTTTTCCCCACCGTTCGTCGTCTCTCCGCTCGTCGCCCCGCCACTCGTTGCCCCACCTCTGTTTATCCTGCCGCTCGTCGCCCTGAACCATCCATTCCCACCTTTCCTCGCTCCGCTACTCCAGTCTCATCGTTCAACACTCTACAGCTATCCACACTGCCGCTTCCCTTCTCTCTCATTCAGCGCATCTGCGCGGCGGCGGTGTCGTGACACATATGCGCTGAGCTCGTCGGCCTTAGCCGCGTTTGTGCCGTGTCAGCACAGCCCCAAGGTCACCTCCCTCGCTTTCACGCTCTTTCGTACGTAGGGACATGGAAGCAGCACAGAGTGATTTTTCTGTGCTCGCAGTCAAAATGTAACTAACACTCGCTATGAAATGGATACAAGAGTACAAAATAATATTTGCTACATTTATTTTTAAAATAATGACACAATATACAAAAGAAATTTGAATCCAATTTGATATGATACTACTATAGCAAACGGAACACCCGTATTTTCTGCCAAGCTAACGTTCCACTTATGAACCTTGCATTTCTCATATTGAATATTCAATGCCAAAACTTGTAAATAAACATATTAAAAAGTACCTTAGACTAAAAAAATTTGTGCACATTTTTGTGCAACATAGAAACAAAACATTGCACTAAGGAGGATAAAGATCAGTTTAATCACTTTTGCTATATTTTTTCGCTGCATAGAAAACTGAGAAGAATTCTGAAAATACTACAGTGTGAAAAAAATCACTTGTGAAACACGCAGAGAAACTAAATGTCGCAAAAGAATAACCAAAAACGTTTTAGAAAAAAATTAAAACACGATTAACTCGCTATAAAATCTCTTAAAAAAATATTGTAAAATCTGTGCAAACACGACAATAAGAAATACAAACGTGTTCAAGTTTAAATTATGTACGAATCAATTACAAGACAATGCTTGAACTTAATCCTTTGTTTCTTCAGTTTAAAACACTAAGAAGTTTTATTTAGAAATAAATCTGAGCTTTCTACTATACCAAATATAGTGATCAATAAATTTTCATAATATCTTAAAATTATTAGTACAAATGCTCATTTGCATACATTCCTTCATTATGTTGTCAATGCAATCGATATGTCGATAGCAGTGAATGTTTCGTCAACTAGCGCAATTAAGATTGTGAATCTGAAGTTATAGTAAATGAAGCAAAGAAATAGTGTTTTTAAACGCTAGGATTAGTGAATGTTGCAGTATCCAGCAATCGTTTGACACATGTTTCAGAAGCACCCTCAACTCTAGGTCCACAAAGAAAAGAGATTTTGTATTTCCAGAAATTGTAAACCTTCGCCTGCACTATCGCCTCCACTACCGCCACCGCGATCGCCAACACTATCACAACCCACTATCGCCTCCACTACCGCCGCCATAACCGCCACCGCCTGTGCCATCGCCGTGGCCGCCAGTGACGTTAGTTGAATGTTTTCCCGGGCCTTGTGTTGCTTTTCTCCGATCCCACCGCTCCCGTCCAGCTATTGAGAGTGGCGAGCTCTGCGACTGGTTGCATAAGGGCGCTGTGATCTCAGTGTTGTAAGGGACGTCTTGTCGACTGCTTTTAAAGGAGCGGGGCTTGTAGGATTAGAGCTCTAACCGGATCTTCTGGGCGTGTGACGATCTTTGAAACAAATTCCTATCTTATTTGCAATTCGTGCTCACGAAGTGTTCAAGGATTCTCCAAGGGGAATTTTCCACGGACTAAAGTTTAGTTTGTTTTGGCAGAGAACGTCTACAATGTATTCAATCTCAAAACTTTTCTAAATGTAAAGTGTGTATTAAATTATTTCGGATTCGTCTCTAAAAAATTAAAAACATTTCTTCAGATAGTTTCAAGTTAACTTTTATAGGATTCTAGAAAACCTAAAATGCACTAATAATAATCATGAGAAACAAATGAAAAGTAAGAAAGATATATCTGGTTTTAGATGGGACTAATTATGCTAAAACTGATTATACATGAAAGTATATAGTGAATGACAATTACAATGAATGACAATTGCAAACAAATAATTTCTCCTCACCTCGTTCTAGAGTATGTGGATATTTGAAGCTGAATAACTAAAAAGTGTATCTTATAAAATAAGTAAATATTAAAGGAATCTGCTATAGTAAAGAGAGCAGGAAAAGAATCATGGATAAACGCTTCATGGCGCATTGTTTAAGTGCATCTGTAGAATACACTCTAAATTATAAATAATGTATGAAAACGATCAACCCTTGAATCCTGATGACATACTTGTGTCATCAGAAAATTCATCTGAAAAAAGTTTCAGAGTAGCCATTTATCAAGAATTGGAAATCTGGCAACGCTGTAACTTGAATCTAGTCGTGTTCACCCAACCATCCTATATCTCTACTAGCAAGAGGGTATGCGTTTGTTGTCATCTACTTTCAAAATTAACAGTAAGGAGTCTCAGGCTTCCTGGAACTTTTTAACAAGCTGGATGTTATGCATAGAATTAACTGATGTTGAAATTTCTCTCCTTGTTATGAGAATCTCGGTTGCTGTTTAATGGTAAATATATTTAATGGCAATTTCATGGTAAATAATTTGCTCCATAACGCACAGAAAATTACGCAAATTTCAGATCATCTGATGCACAAGTAAAATAAAAATGGAATACTGTAATGGAATAAATGTAAAATCTGCCCTCCTTCTTTAAATTTGTTCACAGTTGAGGCATTCGGGATATAGGAGAATTTCTGGCATTTTTCGAAGGTAATATTATTGATTTACCACGCCCCTCTTGTAAATAGAATCATGGATTTTTTTATAATATCATGTTAGCTTTAGAATCATGAAAATTGACTATGAAAATACATTCACACCTTGTTTCATTAGTTATGCGTAGCACATCACCGTGAGCTACTACGATCATTGCAATTTCGTAAGTAACGTGAAATGTCAGTTATCACTATTTGCGCCGGAATGCCTAAATTGTAATTATGTAAATGTAAATATTTAACTGGTTAAGCGGAAGGGCAGGCCTTACGGCCTGAGCCTCGCCAGAAATAAAGACATTATTATTATTATTATTATTATTATTATTATTATTATTATTATTATCATTATTATCATTATTATCATTATTATCATTATTATTATTATTATTATTATTATTATTATTATTATTATTATTATACTGAAAACAGAATTTCAATGACAAAGCGACCAAACGTAATAAAGTTTGATAACGTAAGAATATTGTTCACATAAAAAAATTACGTAGATTATAAATTGAGTGTTTGAGAACGATAGCTGTTAAGAACGTAGGGCATCTTATGAAAAGGAAAGTGCATAGTGCTGCGGGCTCCGAAAATGAGTTGAGAGTGAGGCACACACTCACACACACACTCACACACACATTTATGTATGCCACGAGAACAAGAGTGTAGACACGTTCCCCGACGGCAAGTGCTTCGGGGAAACACCAGAACTTGACGAGAGCCTCATTCCCGCGCAGTGGTGTCTTCAGAGTCGACGAAGTTCGGAGTGCGGAACAAGAGCGTTTACAAATTGCAAATTATCTACATACAATTACACTTGCATCACCATTACTACTACAGTCGAACAATATGAAGGCCGAACTTTATTTCAACCAAGTAATCTCGATACTAAAATGTAAACACTTTCACATTTCTCTTTAGCCGAAGTTGGTTCTTTTAATTGTCATAGTCGCTAATTCTACAGTTCGAATCGAATTGTACTTCACTGCACAAATTGAGTACAGCAAAAGTTCGATTACTAATTCAAAACAGAATACTTTATTTCCCATCATTCTGTATTAATTGTAATTCAACCTATCTTAAAGTTTCTTAATTTATGTAATTATCATATTAGCTATAACATATGAAGAACTGTAAACGTTGCATTGTGTGATGAGTTGCATTAAATAGAAGGCAGAACCAATTCAAGGCCAATTTAAACCTGAAATCAAGAGAAAGATACGAAAAAATATGTTTCCTAGCAGTAAAAACAATTATCAATGTCAAATATCATAACAAAAAGATATGAAGAGTAAAAAAAATGCTAAAGTATTTTATTAGTTTTTGATGGAATTTAATGAGAAAATGAAAAAGGCAATAGCAATAGGAAAGTTAGACAAAATAAGTAACAAACAGGATGTAGAAAGGCTTCTCCAGAAATCTTCGCCCCATCGCTGAAGTCTCTTGAGAATAAGCGCGTCGCAAGAAGAGCCAATGGCCACGTAAGAAACCAGGTGTGAGACCGGATGAGACACGGCTCGAGCGAAAATGCAACGAGCGACATTTCCCACCGCCGCGAGTGCTTTGAAGTAGAACCAGAAGTTGCCGCGCGTCGGGAACTTTGCTGCTAGTGGAGTGTGCGCCCTGGCGGCGGCGGCGGCGGCGGCGGCGGCGGCGGCGGCGGCGGCGGCGGCGGCGGCGGCGGCGGCGAAGTTCATGGTGCAGGCGAGCGCGAGCATCCGTGGCGAAGGTGCCGATGGAGGCGGAGTCGAGGGCGACGTTGGGCGGTGGCGGGGATGAAGTCGGCAGAGACGAAGGAAGGAGAGGTGGCTGAGACGGGCTTGTGAGTGGCGGCGACGGAAGCGGAGAGGGTAGCAGCGAACGGCCGCGGCGGTAGAGCAGGACAAGTGGTGTTGGGAAACCGGAGCGCGGGGCGGACAGACGTAAAGGCGGAGAAGTGCAGTCGGGGGAGACCGTGTAGGTAGCGGAGATTGAGATGGATGGGAAAAGGAGAGAGAGAGGCGCATGCAGAGATGGAGCAGAGCAGAGAGAGAGTGCAGAGCAGAGAGGGAGCGGAGCACAGTTGTGACGCAGTGGAATAGAGCAGAGACGGAGCGGAGTAGAGTAGAGACGGAGTAGGCGAAAGGGTACAGAGCTAAGCGAAGGAAGCAAAAACGGAGCAGAGGCCGAGACATAGGTGGAGGCTGGGCAAAGGCGGAGGTGGAGACGGAAACGGAACGGAGACGGAAGCGATGGCAGTGAGGAGACGGAGGTGGAGGTGGTTGCGGAGGTCGAGGCGGGGTGAAGGTGAAGCTAGAGGTGGAAGAGGAGGACACGAAGGCGGTGCCGAAGAGTGAGAGGACGGAAGTGGTGAATGTAAAGGAGAAGGTAAAATCGGTTGCGGAGGTGGATGAGAAGAAGCAGTTGGAAGCTGTGGCGGAAGAGGAGGAGGTGGCTGCGAAAACGCTGGAGGAAGTGGAAGAGGTAAATGCGAAAGGGGTTAAGGCGGGGGCATAGATAGAAGGGAAGGTGGAGGAGGAAAAGGAAGTGGAGCTGGTGAGGGGGTGGAGGTGGTGCAGTGAACGTGCGCGGACGGGTTCGCGAAGTCGCTAGTCCCGCGACCCGCTTTGGACCAAAGTGCCGGCTATCGGATTGTTCGAAGTTACAAGAGTGGGAAAGCCTTGCGTCGACTCGCGTCCTCGCCCTTTATATGTCGCCGACCCCTTGTGGATTGGACTGGGATTTGAGTGAATCCCCAAGGTATTGCGTCTGGACTACGACCCCGTTCCTGTTGTATGCAGTGAGAGGGCAAGGATTTTCACTTATTCTTTCACCAATACATCATTTTAAATATTATTACTGTGAATCAGCTAATTAGAAGAAAGAGATCCATATCTTCTTCCAGGAATGTATGTAAGAACTGTTGTAATGAATCGTAGGATTTCAACCGTGTCCAAAACCAATACCGCCATTTCACAGTTTTCATTCTCAATTATAAATCAATTTGTTTTATTCAAACCATATTTGGGTGAAAAATTGAGATATTGTAAACAGTGCTAGAAAGTAACTTTTTTCGCTTTTTCTGGCTGAGTTCATTTTTTACATCACGAGCAGTTATTTAGGAGATACACGAACTCAAGTGAAGGACTTTAAAGTGAACGATTTAGATTAAATATTACAAACTTCTAGTACATGTAGGGGGATACAGATGATAACTGCTTACTAATGATAATACAGTGGAATATTTCATTTAACAAAGTTACACACGCGAAATTTTTGACATTGTAACTCTGATTGGTTGGCACTGATTCTGCATAATACTTACCTTCAAAATTATCAGTGCACAAAAACAAGCGTTTCAAACAATGTCAACCAAACCTTATTTCACCAACACAATTCATTAACATGGTTGAACACAAACACAGCTTTAAACCAGGCTATTATTACGAAAGTCAGGTAGCTACAGTTTGTCAAGACGTCGCCAATTCACGCGACCAAGGAGAAACCAATCCAAATTGATGCGATTGTTATAGATGTTTCTAAAGATTTTGATTTACTTACTCACGACAAACTTTTGCATAAAATTATGGAATCGGAAATAGATGCGCAGTAGTAATCTGAATTAGGAAATTTCTCCGCGGTCGGACACACCAAGTTCGATCTGATGACTATCTGCCCACGAGGTTTATGTGACGTCAAGTATCCCTCAGGAAAGTGTGTTAGGGACGCTCCTTTTTTATTTTCTCGTATACGTACGTAGTAATGTACATAGTATAGAGAAAGTTATGTAATGATGCGGAAAATCTATTTCTAGATTTCAACCGAAATACATGCTTTGGGGTCTCCTGTTTCTTAAAACGTCGTTATTTTCAAACGTCCATCCGTCGGTCTGTCTGTCTGTCCGCCCGTTTGTGAACACCACAAGCGCCTAAAATGCGTAGGAGTTTTTCCAAATTGATAAAACCCCCTCCATCAGGCACGAGCCGAAGCTTTAAATTTTAAAAACCATTCTTTAAACTTTGGGGTTTCTTTAAATCCTGGGATATTTTCAACATTTTCTCAAAAACAACTACACATTTTTCTTTAAATTTATTGTAAGAATAGAGTGAAATACAGTTATGACGGTGGCAAAGGTTCTATTTTCGTTGTTAACTCTGAATTTTTGAAAAATTGCTTTGTTTTTCCAAAACTTGCTAAAATGTACTTTTTTACTTGTCTCTCACATTGTTAATATTTATATTAGCCGCAGTTTGTTCAAATTGTTGCATTTATGAGTACTTGTGTTTAAATGATGTCATATAATGTTTCTCGTAAGCTTACAAGTTTTCAATGAAAACGAGCTCAAAATTCCGCATTTTCAGAATCGCCCAAACGCCATTTTCTTCAAGACGGCTCCACATTTTTTCTTCAAACTTTTCCAAGGGATAGTGCTGATTGCACGATTTAAATGACAAAGTTATTTTTGGTTCACGAGGTTTTACACTTTTTTAGTATTTTAAAGAAATGTTTCGGTTCTTTTATTAGAAAACCGAAAAAAAAGTACTTTGAGGAACGGCAGCTGGAAGAATATGAGGCAAGTCCGAATAGGTAGCCCAGACCAAAGAAAAACGGATACGAGCAAAGCTGTGCCATTCTGTAGCACCACTAGTTGTCATATGTTAATCATATTTGTACTAAGATTCCTTTCGTGGAGGATTGCATTCTATATCGAAAAAATGGAGACAAATCTTATATTGATCAATCACAAATCGATATTGACGAAATTATGACATAGTCCCACGTAAGCGGAATGAAAATTAATCCGATAAAACCAAACCATTAGTTTTAGAAAGGCTGGAACACAGAAAGCACGCTTCTATACAATGGGTAGAAATAAAATCCGCACGTAGCTGTAAAAACCGTAATAATTCGAAGCAACCTTGGATGGACTGATCGCGTAGGATATTCTACACAGCACGCTGGGAAAGCTCTTTATTTTGTTATGCGCTAATCAAGGAAAGCTAACCGTATCACGAAAATGAGGCCTGTGTGTATTGGGTTCGTCCTATAGTGGAATGCAAAGAAGGTTGCTGGGATTGTTTGTTTATTTGTATTATTTATCTTTTTCCAACATTTGTACGTATTGTTTGTTCTATTTTTTTAAAAATATTTTTGCATTCTTTTGTTTAATTGTCCCTGAAGTGTCTAAAAATAGGTTCTATTTCCACTGAAGAAATTGTACACTAGATTACATCAAATATAAAAATTTTATTCGAAATATGAAATACGTTCATAGTATTACCTATTTACAATGAAACAATACAATTACAATTAGTATTACTCATTACAATGAAAACGAGGAGGCGAGGTACAAGTAAATAGTAGTAACATGTAGTGAGTGATGGATCCCAGATTAAAGGGTGTATTTCCCTTTATAAAAATCGAACAACGTCGCAAGACAATTTTCTGTAAAATATATTCGTTAGTTTTCGATCGAGTAACGAATATTCTCTTTGAAACATGAGCAAGCACGAAGTTGAAGTTGCTCTTCCTTGCTCCGAGTACGCAGTAAGCGGTGGTGGTGGTGGTGGGGGGAGTTTCACTATTCATGTCGAAGATATAGTGGTCATGTAAGCGCAGCAGCATTAGATTTGATTTGTAAGAAAGATGATTCCACAACATATATTGCAAACACGCATCTGAAATGTTCCGTTTCGACGTATAAATATATTAAAATGTAACGAAATATATTATAATATTAGGTAAAATTTTTAAAAATATTTAATTATACTAAAATATGTGAGAATTTGTAAAATTAAAATAGTTTTAATTCATTCAGAACGTCTTGTAAACTCTAAAAAATATAATTGAATCCAGGTATCTGGTTCCTGTAAAAATATGTAATTACAAGGATATCCGTTCCCTACTCATTAATATAAAATACTAGTGATCGCGCCGATTCTTCTTTATTGCAATGTATTCCACTTTGTACGCTACTGGTCACGTGATTGTTAATCACGTTTTACGCTACTCTGTACACATTTTAATAAATGAAAGACTTTCCCGAGTATTGGTTTGTTGTATGTCATGGATTGGACATGGTTGCCAAGCGTCCTGTTGTTAAAACGTTCTCCATCATGTTTGGACATGCATTCATTTGGAGAAATTTGATTTACTGGTCCGAGATAACGTTCACATAGTAATTTCGGCCTATATTTCACAATCGCAGGGGCAGAATATGCAGCAAAGATGCGCTTAATACTTGAGAGTGTAGCGGGTTGCGTAGAGCTTATGTTCAGGGGCGCTTGATCATCATTTGACAAGTCGTCTTTTAATCGCCTAAAAAGGCACTGAAAATGTTGTGAATAAGGAGAAAAAAGGCACTGTTACACACACATTAAAATTAAACATTGTTTATAATTTTTTTCACATTATTTTTTAAACTTAAGTGCACAAAAAAGTACGTATATTTTAATATAAAACAAGATTTACACATTTACAACTCTTTTACATTATATTCTTAATAGTTATATTTGCAATATAATTCTTTTCAAGGATCATAATTTAAAATTTGCGACAATTGGGATAAAAAATTTGTTTGAATGCGGAGACGGATCTCTCTACATCTACTGATGTGACTGGCATATATTTTAGAATTTTAATATTAGTAACACTGAAACATGGGAATTTACATTTATTTCCACTTAAAATTTCAGTGCCCTCGGTCAATCGACTGTGTTCGCAGAGCATGGATGGTATTTATGAATTAGAGAAGTGGGGAAAAATCTGTTGATATACTATTAGGAATTCTCTCGTATTTTAAAATACAAAAACGTGAATTGAAGGTTTCCTAATAAATGGTGACGGTGCACCATGTCCGATTTTATGATATATTAGCATTTTATATAAAAATAATACATAAAAGGCACAAAATGCAATTCTAAAAAAGGTATTTATGCAAGAAAAAAAAACAATCGTGCTTAAATAGGCATTATAAGCATTATAAAACTCCGTCACAAGTCATCACTTGTCATGATTCGTGCACATATATTATCAGCCTTTAAATAAGTTCGTTGGAGTCAAATAGGCATTTCTCCCAACATCCGATGTCTAGTCATCATAAAGACATAAATAATAATAAACAAGGTCCCCATTTTGCGTACATGTGCGACAGCCATACGCCTATTACCTTCAGGCAAGTGCAAGCAATGAGTTGACAAAATTTTATCGCAATTGGATGAACGATATGGCAGCCGCATAAAATATCAGAAAACAAACATTAATTTTTATACATTAGATTTCAGTGCCTATTATCAAGAACATGCCATATGTTTTACGAAACATTTTCTTAATTGAAAATATTTACTACTTACTCTTTTTTCCCAATTTCTTCATATTTTTATTTCATTATATTCTATTTTTTTTACAATTGAATAAATATATTTCTTGAAATAAGAGGGCAATCAGGATTAGTTTTTTTCCAAAAAGAAAAGCGATTACGGGATATTGTGAAGTGGGATTATTTTCCGTCCTCGTTAACTTTCTTCCCTTGAAGAGAAGCAACTGTGAAGTAGCCCTCGGAAGGAGAGCAGTTTGAGTTTCGTCGAGTGGGGCCTTCGATCTGTCGGAGATCTGCAGAACGAGGACACACGTCGCGCTGTCGTACCGCGCCGCCGTTCGCGAAGCAGACCGAAGCGGAGCGGAGCTGTTGCCGTCAAGTTCGGAACCAGGAATGAGGTTCACACTTCCCCGGAACTTCGCCTACAACCCAGAGTGCGCTCTCTTTTCTTCTTCTCCTTATTTCTTTTACTTCTCGTCAACCTTATTTGGTCTGTTAGGTGTTAGTGCTGGCACGTTCTGATCGAACTTTTTTTAAATTGTTGAAGTGATATTGAGTTTTTGAGAAACTTCATATTGTAAAGTGTCATCTTTAATTATTATCGAAAAGTTTAAATTATAAAATAATTAAAACTTCACACATATTTCATAGTAATAACGATTATTTGAACAAAATAACTGAAAATTAGCCGTTCCCATAAATAATTATGAGCAATAATTTCACAAATAAAGTACGAGTAAACTGTGAATGATGAAGTGATATGATTGAACTAATTCTTAGTTCACAATTGATATTATTGGACCTTCAATGAATATGATAATCAGAGTAGCCATAAACGAGCAATTTCCACTTGTAATTAATTTCCTTTTAAGACAGATGGGTCAAGCACATTTTCGAGAAAAATATGTCTTAATATGGGACTTTTAAGTTTACAGCTAATCTCCGTTATTTAATGGCAGAAAAAATTACCAGAACTGAGCCAAAGAACTGAAACCAGCCACAAAAAATAGATTATAGGTTTTCTATTACCATGCATGTAACAAACGAGAAAGGACTCTTCAAAATTCGTACCGGGATCGGTATCTCAGTGCATCAACTGATGTCACTACAGCGCCTATGACCGGGATGACCTTGGTTCGAGTCCTGATGGCAGCAGGATTTTCGACACTAGCTTTTCAGCTAGGTTGAAATCAGTCGCAGTCTGGAGGAGAATTCTGGCGGCCGGCTGCTCTGAGCGGTAGTTTTCTGTGATTTCTCCGATGAACACCAGGCGAATGCCGGAGCAGTACCCTACCAAACGGGCCACGGACCGCGCGCGATCTGTCTTTCCTCTTCCTTGTCCTATCCACCCCTTGCACACACACTTACACTAACATGCACTACACTACCGCATACTCCGGGAGACCGACCGCGAGCTTGGAGCTTGTCCCGGCTGGGGCGGTGCCCCGTTGGTGGGAGAGTCCTGGTTTGGGGGGAAACCCCACTAACCGACGGTACGTCGGCGCCGGATCTCGCCATCCATCGGGGGAAGATCATCCCCATCTCCCGAGAAACAACATGCACTACACTAAGGGGAGTAATGACCAAAGCAGTTCACGCGCCCGGAAACACTAAAAAATTAATCAATTCAAAATTCGTCCTCTGAAATAAAACTTTTAGTTCAATAAAATACGCAATGCCTCGACGGTAGAACGCTAATTTGTTGACTAACTACTTCCTTTATCGATGTCGTACAATATGTTGAGGTTGAGAAAATATGTCTTGCCACAATTTTGTAACCTCATTGACGATACATCACCCCGTCCTCTTTTCTTGAGAAGTAATGAAACGTACAATGTAATGTTACTCGCAGAATGTTACAAGGCGTCCTCTGCGACGCAATATCACTCCGCCGCGTCTTCCAGCGCAAGAACAGGTGCGGCTGGGAGCAGCCGGGCGGGAAGGCGCGCATACGAGGTTCTCTGGCCGCGTGCCAAACGTGCCTCGCTCTGGTAGAGCTGTCTCGCAACCGAAGGGCTTCCACCGCCCACCCGCCCGCAGGAACGCGCCCTTCTGCCTCTCACGAGCGCGAGGGCCGAGGTGTAGAGGGAGTAGGGGCGGCGCCGTCCACGCCTCCACCGCCTCCAACAAAGCAGCTGTGATCAACACCACCACCACCAACAACGCCGCTACCACTAGCAACAACAACAACGCCGCCGTCTCCACCATTACTAGCAATAGCAACGCCGCCGCCACCGACAACAACACCGCGGCTAACGGCGCCGCCGCCGCCAACAATTTCGGCGCTAACAATTCAGCGCCAACAATTCCACTCCAATTCACCGTCAACAATTCCTTAATAATAATTCCTCGTCAGCAATGTTGCCACCAACAACGCCAGTAATTGAATGTTTTAAGAAGAAAATTTATATTTTTAAACATATTTTGATTCATATCAAACTAAAATATTATTAATTTACATTCTGTTTTATTTAACTCTCTCTAATCAACGAATTTAATTGTGAAATAGGATCACAATTTTTATTCTTTTGATATCCCTGTAAGTAACAAAGATGGTTATGTGTGATGCAAAGACAGAAAAATATGTATGAACATGTAAGTAGGAAGTGAATGGAATAACAGTACAAAGAACAAAAGCAACACTGAAAATGCGACGTTTCAATTTCAATTTCCTTGTATACCTAGAGCGCGGAGTGCAATGAAGGAGAGACAATTTTTGCCTTCCACAAAACTATCTGGAAAGGCGCTGAAAACTTTACTTCTGAGGTAGAACACATTTTCTGTTTATTTCTTTCCTATTACAAACAGTATTTGTATCATTGTATTCATGACTATAGAGTATGTTAGAATGGAGGGAGAAAAAATACATTATTCCTTTTGAAAAATAAAAGTTGATTCAATATCTCAAACATTTAAAATGTTACAAATTAGAAAACGAAATATGTTATTTACCGCAGTATTTACAATAATTTGACCCAAATCGCATTTCTATTCCTCAAATCGTTTTGAACACTTTTCTTGTAGCTAACTCAGGTAATCCACAGAGTTTATTGACATATAATGGAAACTTGAGTACATTTTCTGCGTGAAAATATAATTTTAATTTATCCATAACTTAGGAACTGTACAGACATCAAACGTCTTATATTTACGAGCCAAATATTTCACGTAAACTACGATTATGTTATTCTGCTTATGCAAAGCAGAGCATAGCAGCCGATTTACGTTCGTTACCGTAGTTTGTTGTTCTCACCCGGTTGACTCCATTTTAGTGGAAACTAATAAGTTCATACTTCATTCAAGAAGATAATTGAAATTTAGGTTTGTATATGAAAACAATATCGCAGCTTATTTATCCTTAAATGTATATTTTGTTTCATGGGAGTGTTTTTTTAAAATTTCAAGTAGTATATGACTCAGTGTAGGGATCACAGAATTTTAGAAACGTTCACAGAATAAACTTCTCTCCATAGCACGTCATACGCAGTGTTTACTGTTTTTTGACGTAAAATCAATGAATTAATGTAAATAAATACGGATGTGGCAAAGTCAAAGTTTTACATATTTGTCATTAAATGTTAATTCACACTTATTAGTGACGTAATTCACTTTCAAAATATGTCTGTGGGTATATTTTATTAACAGCAGTTTGGATATATTTAGTACTATCAACGTGCGTTTACATGATAAGCCTTCCCTTCCAAGTGTTTGAAGATTGTAAGGATATACGTCTAAATACATAATTAGGAAAGTAGAAAGATCTTATTTCCCTAAAAACAACTTCACAGGAGATATTCAAAGTTTCCGCAAGATCGCAATGGAAAGACTTTGGTTTCGGTACTTATCGTGTCTCCCGAGAGAAAATAAGTATTTGAAGTGACTTGGAAAATGTTTTGCACTCTACAAGAGATCTGGAGATGCAGGAGTATCGTTAGAATTTCAGTTGGATGAAGGAGTACGAAACAGAATCGAGAAACTTAGAAAGATAAATGCAAATACAATTAACAAGTGCCTTGAACATTCTCTGTGAGACATTATTTAACAAGGTTGTGATATTAACATGTTCAGAATCTCCAAGAAGTAACATATCAAACATTAAAAAATACTTATTTGAAAAACTGAATGTTCAATAAATTCAACATTTATATATAATACAGAGAGAAAAATAATGAAATTACGACAACAATACGATCTCGAATTTTGGTTGTGAAATGCGCCATTTAATTTTATACAGTTCTTCCAGTTGTGCGATATAATAACAAGGGTTCAGCTAGTTAATGTTTTTTTTCTAATCTACCCTCCCCCTCCAGCACTGAAGACAGATATTTCTCTCTCAATGCAATACCTCGCAATTAAAATGAGAATTATGCAAAATATGACCAATCCACAAAAATGTATAATTAATTGCTCTTTAGAAATATTGCGTCTCTACTTTCCAACCCACTTTTCAAACCTATTAATTTTTGTGGTTTAGAAGTTTTTTCTGTAACTTCATTCACTTGCAGGTCTTTAAATTATGTTATTCACTCTTTTTAAATATGTGAATAGTTGTCGAGTAAGAGGAGGAAATGTTTCGGTACGACGTGCAAACTCTTTAGTTTTCATGTGTGTTTGTTATTATTACACATTTGTATGATTTTCATCCCTAACTAGAAGAAAGTTATTACTGCTTTTTACGAGAATATAGTTAACTGGCATGACATGAATTGAGATATGATATAATACAAGGTTATCTACCCTTGCTTTATGTCTGTATTGTCTGTATGGTCAACAGCCTTCCAGGACTCTTTGTGTCCTCAAATAGGGTAATATTAATAGAGAGTAAGATTAATTATACGTGTTATGCAACTGAGTTTGCCGTTGCGTTCCTCGCCCAGCGAGAGAGTACAAAGACCTTGAGAGAACACTATTTACAGGGTGAATGCCATTATTCCAGCTCTACTCCAGGCATGTCAAGGTTGCATGCAAGGTAACTAGCATACAAGAGCTTGCGATCACTGTGTCCACAGCAACTGGCGCGAGATATAAAAGCAAGGGTTTAACAGATTGCTTCAGAATGGCGGTACATCACTGGATACTAGGCTCATGGGACTTTTGGTGGAGTATTTGACAGTTGCTGTCCCAGATTTAGCCATATTAATTCCAATTTCCTCTTCTAAAGTAAAGATATGATCCATAAATGTAATAATAGATCAGTCAGATTAAAGATTGTCAATTCAGAGTAAAATTAAACATATAGAATCGAAAGTATCTTGATTTTGTAACAGATTACTTTAAAGTGCAATAATTGTATTAACTTTCCACGTTCAGGTTAGGTTTAATAGCAAATGATAGTTTATTAAAAGACCTGTACGTACATAAGTGAGAATTGTTAACTTAATTGTTAAAAGAGAAATTTAAAAATAAAATAAATATGAAAAATAAAAAAAAACAGTAAAGAATATAATCGTAAGTGAAATCTCGATTGTTTGATGGAACAAATCTGACAAACATATTTCCGTATCAAGCCATTTCTTCCCGACTTGCACCGCTACAACTTACACGTTTTCCCTTTTTAAATTCGGGGGGGGGGCGGAAGCGAAGAAAGTCAGGGGAAGTTAACAGTGCTAGCAGGAGCACCGGGTATCTCAGGTAGGCAAGAAAATCATATAGGAGTGGACGAGCCTGATCTATACCCTAATTTCGTATTGCCGCCATACTTCTACATTTTGGAAGCTTCAAAAACATACATTCTACAAAGTTTCTTGCTACAATAATTTCTTTCTGTTTGTGTAAGACATAATAAATTAAGATGAATCAATGTTCGTATATATTCAAATAAGTGAAAACTCTCTCACTTTGAATACACAAAATGACTCAGACAACGTTACGATCAGAGCGTATGCGGATGTTGAAGAAACAAATTGATTACCATCCGCAGGGAAAGTATTTAGAAGAAGATTTGAACAAAAAATCACACAATCTTTGAAGTTAGGCGGTTTTTATTGAACTTTTTTGCATTAAGAGAAACATTTTAATTATGTTTGAGTTAAACACCGTAGAAATAAATAAAATTCAATAGGTAGGACTGAAAAATCTTGAACACTGTCAATCCTGATCCATTAACGTCGTATTAATTCCAGAATGCAGGCCATTTTGTGGCATTTTTGAGAATTTTTGCCAAAAAATTAGAGATAAGTGTACGAAATTCATGGCAAATAAAACCTTGAAAATTACTTAACCTGAGAAAAAATATTGATTTAGGATGTTTAATGAAACTTACACGTTATTAATTTTAATACAATTTTCTATCCTCCGAAAAATAGTCTATATACTACATATAATATTGAATCATAATTTATATATGAAAGTGTAGAATTCCGCGCCCGGAATCAAAATATATTGGAAGTTGTAGTATTTTGGTATAGATACCAACCATTCGGCCGCCATCTTGCGATCTTCCTCAGGGCAAAATGCGCGGACGTGAACTGCACATTAGTTAGAGATAGGTGATAGAAGCGGTGCGACCATCCTCGGGGCGACCTTCGTCGCTATCTCTAAGCGGTGCGACCGTACTCGACCTTCCTCCGGACCCACTCGGGCTGCGTCCCCAGTGATTAAAACGCTAGCCCAAGCCACGCTAGGACATACGACTGAAAGCATTAAAATGTAATTTGTATGGATGCCATTGCTTTGGCCGTCTGTGTTGCGGGTGCCGACGATAGCATGGATTGTGTATATGTGCAACATACGGGGAGCCGACTGCCAAGTTCCGGCGCCGTCTACAATAGCGCGCAGTCTGTTCGAGAGGCAAGGCACAGAAACCGCCTAATGGGAAGGAATCCTTTCTCTTTCCTTCTGTGCAGCGTTTGGAGCGTCGAAGTCTGAAGCGGTAGCGGACAGGGAGCACCAGCGGATCGCTACAGAACGACTTTTTTTGGATGATAAAGCACTTTTAAATAATAATAATAGTAATAGTAACAACAAAAAATTCCTCTAAATGAGCAGAAATGCTTCCCGATGGTATTTAAGCAGAACATATCACAAATATAAGCATTAAAATAATCAATAGATACAAATATTAAAAAACGCACAAATATGTAATACAATAAAAAAATAACTAAAAAAGACACAAAAATACAAATGTAAAAAGTAGGTAAAATGTGTTTCATCTCTACTCCATATTTTATTGCGTAATTAATTAAATATTTGTCACATCAGTGCTTCGGTAAGCGCCTATTGGTACATTTACTCTGTAGGTTGTACAAAGTAAATATGAACTTTTGTTATTATAGATATAATCAACCTATAAGTGTCTTGGATTTATTAGAACTTATCCGTTCATCTTTCTTCCCTACTTAAACAGGACAACAGGGCAAGAGTAAATATCATTCACGGAGTGTGGACAGCGGAGAGAGAAGCGACCCGCCTGAACAACAAGGCAGCGGTGGTGAGGTGGCCTACCTGCGCGTCCGCGGGGCGCGAAGGCGCTGCCGGGCGGCGCGGACAGCAGCGCGAGCGCCATCAGCAGCAGCGGCGCGCGGCCACGCCCCTCTGCCATGGGCGCTCCCCACGCCACCTGCAACCCTCGCGGCAAGGGAAGGATTACCGGGCGAGCAACCAGCGCATTCCGGTGCACGGGGCGTCGCCGCATCCCGGAATAAATTGCAATATAATTGAAGGAAAGGGGGCCCAGACCAGTAACTGACGAATCTGCAGTGCCTCTGATTGGGATGTTCTAGGATTCGAGGCGAAACTAGGGTAGGATTTTAGATCTGAGCTTACTTTCGGGAGGTCGAATTCAGCCGGTGTCGGGAGGATAATTCAATCGGCCGTCTTCTCTGATCGGTAGTTTTCTGAGGTTTCTCCTATCAAAACAAGGCGAATGCCAGAGCAGTACCCTAACAAACGGGCTACGGACCGTGCACGATCTTTCCTTTCTCTCCTTTGACCTTTCCTCACCCCTTTCTTACGCACATTCAGCCTCACCCCTTCCTTAGACACATACACTACCCTACAAAACATGGCGGGAGACCGTTCAGGAGCTTAGAACTGGTGCCGGCTGGGAAGCGGTGACCCGATGTGGGATATTTCTGGAGGGGGATAGTCCCGCAACCCTACGTGTAGGTCGGCGCCGCATCTAACTATTAAGATCACTGTCACCTCCGGTGATAAAACATTCACCACAATTACGAGACTAAGGACCCTGGCAGCTGGCGCGCCCAGAAACACGAAAGAATCAATCAAATGTAATTTAAGAAATAAAATTATACTTAAGAAATAATCTTATATGTATTTAGCAAAATACAATAAACTGTCAGTTTGGGTTACAATATTTCAGTTGTTGAGGTACGGCAAAGCCATTCACACTTCATATTTTGTACCTGCGGTTCTCTCTGAGGGGACACCGACGGCAATGTCCGTTTTTGAAAAACTAGTTCATCATTCACAACGTTCCTCTGTTTGTCAACTGTTATCCACAAAGACATATACTAAAAGATTATGACACCGTGTTGGTGATTAGATATGATGAGGAGAGAACACCGGATTTTTTATGAAGGGATTAGGCACGGCGATTCTCATCGGGAGGGTGCGGTTTTCTTCCTCTGTTGGATGACGACATCCGGCGCTAACCTACCGTCGGCTAACGGGGTTTCCTCAACCAGGTATCTCCCACCAGCGGGGCAACGCTCCAGCCGGGACGAGATCGACGTTCCCGACCAGTCTCCCGGCATGTGTGGTAGAGTAGTGCATGTTAGTGTGTGTGTGTCTGTGTGTGTGTGTGTGTGTGTGTGTGTGTGTGTGTGTGTGTGTAAGGAGAGAGAATAGAACAAAGAAGACGTAGGAAAAATCGCGCGCGGTCCGTAGCCCATTTTTTAGGGTACTGCTCCGGCATTCGCCTGGTGTTGATCGGAGAAACCACAGAAAACTACGGATCAGAGCAGTCGTCCGCTAAAATTCTCCTTCAGACAGCGACTGAATTTGACCTAGCTGACATGCCAGTGTCGAAAATCCTGCCACTGTTGGGACTCGAACCTAGGACCTCCCGGTCAAAGGGTCTGCAGTGACATCAGTTGATACCCTTAGCCATCTCTCTCGGTAAAACACCCGAAAAATGTAAAAGATCGAACTGTCTCTAAGGGTTCAGAAAGGTTTTAATAACACATGTCCTAAACGATAGAAATAGTAACTCTCTACCGAAACAAAGATATTAAAAAAACAAAAAAGCAACAAGCTTCACTGGAGTCCACAGTTGATACGCGACTATTAAGGCGCATCTACGCTGGAGCGGAAGGCATGAACGACCAAACCGACATTCCGACCGCGAGCACTCGCTTGCATAGTTGGTCGTTCTGATCATCGCGGAGTGAGTGAACCACAAACATTCGGCCTGGTTTGAAGCGACTCGGTCGAAATGGCCTTCGGTCTCTCCGTCAGACGGGAACTCATCAAAATGAGCGTCAAACAAGCACGTACCGAATGCGTACTCTGTACGCACTCTACTCAAAATCTTGGCAAGTGGAATACAAATTGCGGAAGGCATAACGTCCAACTGCTCGCACAAGCGCTTGCGAGACGTGTGAGATTACAGTCGCGGTTACGAGTAGAGAGGTTCTAGTGATAAAGCACATTTATTGACTAATACCAAATACAAATG
Source organism: Teleogryllus occipitalis (assembly GCA_011170035.1). Taxonomy (NCBI): domain Eukaryota; kingdom Metazoa; phylum Arthropoda; class Insecta; order Orthoptera; family Gryllidae; genus Teleogryllus; species Teleogryllus occipitalis. The sequence continues at coordinate 54,313 of BLKR01003526.1, read as the reverse complement.
GTGCCCTCCAGCCACACACCACACCACCTTCAACCCTCAGGGCGGAAGGATTAAGGTGCACATGAGGGCGTAAGCTATGGACGACCAAACCGTCACCCGGTCCCCGAACATCCGTTCGCCTAGTTGGACGTTCTGGCCAAAGCGTATCGTGTGCCAGCATTTACAGATAGCGGCTTGAAGAGAGTCGGTCGAGATTGTAGTCGGAAAAAATAAAAATAAGCGTCAAGCAATCATGGACCGGACGCGCGTTCTGTGTAAACTCTGCTCCAAATCTCCGTTGTTAGAGCGCACATTTGACAGTAGGCAGAATGTCCAATTACATAAATGAGTGCTTGAGAGGCATTTGTTCTGGTCAGGAGGTTCTAGTAAGAACGTATCTTTATACTATTTTAATTCGAAATCCTAGGCGAGCCCTATGTATTACACTCCGCCACCCCCAACCCTCACAGCGGAAAGATTAAAGTGCTTAAGGGCGTAATCTCTGAACGAAGTGCCATTCGTCCCCGAGCACCGTTCACTTAGTTTGCCTGTCTGACCATTGCAAATTGATAGCACCATCAGCGTTCAGCATTCATTACTCTCATCAGTCCTCCATCATAATCAGTGTAATTTCATTCACCCCTAGTACAATTAGTCTTGGTTTTATGTTAGTCGAACAGTAACAGAAGCATCAAACAATCCATAAAGTACATTGCGAACCGTCACATTTTACATAAAGCCTTTGTTCCGTAAAGCCGCAAGCTTTTGTTTGCATTTATTCATGAAAAGTTAAATAAAGTTGTGAAGATTTAAACAGGTTTATGAAGCATTGCGTGTAATATTCTTATAAGTTGTTTTTTTCGTTTTATTGAATTCATAATGTTTTTCCCTCTGTATCTTCTTTATTTTTTCTATTTTCTGTTCTCACAAGCAACAGAGATAAACATTTCAGTACTTTTAAAGATTGAATATATCATCAGAGATAAACATGTTTTGATAACTAGCTCTTTATGTCCTACAGGGATATCAAAAGGGTCCACTACAAAGAGCAAAACAATACAAATTATTCCTTTCAAAAAATATGGTGCGTAGAAAGAAGATTTAAACATTTTTTATGACAATTCACATATGTATGAATCTCTTCCCACATTCTCTAGGAATCATCGACCATAAAAAACGTACACTAAAACTTCCATGTACATTCCGGGGTCAAACGAGCTCACATGTGTAAACAGGACGCTACTCGAGAAAAGAAATGATCCCCTTGATAGCGCGCCTCTTTCTCTGGGCGCGACACGGGCAATAGGTTTGGCAGAATGTGCGCGAGGGGAGCGCTGTAACAGCTGCAAACGACGTATCTTATCTCTGCTGACGCCTCTCCGCGCCCCCGTCCCGCCCTCCGTCCCGCCCACCGCCCTGCCCCCCTCCCTGCCCGCCGCACTTGCCTCCGCCCTGCCCGCCGGCCCGCCCACCATCCCGCCCGCCCTCGTCCCCGCACCGTTCACAACCCTGCCAGCCGCCACCCTGCCCACTACCCCGCCTCTCACGCCTCCCCGCCCCGTTCGTCTCCCTGCACGCCTCCCCGCCCCGCCCCGCGCTGTGAGGCTGTTTCCAGCCTATCTCACTCGCGAGGTGTGCGGAGCCGAGGCGCGTTCGGGCTGACGCCTGCCACCAAGGCCACGAGCGCCCTCACGCCGTTCTGGAAGAGCGGGATGAGCCCTGGCGGAAAATCATGTTGCACCCACAACACGTCACGTCAGCGCAGTGGAAACGTACGGCTGTACAAGGGGACAAACCATAGAGAAAATTATGCAGGAAAGGAAACGAGAAAAACCTAAAAGCATGCTGCTTCCTGTCAACTTTGCAATAACGAAATATCCTACTTAGGAAACATTCTAGTCAAAATTGAGAATCTCTTTTGTCACAAATAACGCAACAAAACAAACTAAACATAGTTCTTATGGTTAAAAAATAACGCTTTTCAATAAAAAATTTAAGTGTTAGAAATAGGCAGAAAAAAGGCGGACGCGGGAGAAACACGACACTTATAGACTTGTTTACACGCGCCACTTTGTTACTCTAGCTAGAGCCCAAACACGGCTCTTTTAACTAAATTGGGCAACCCTTGCTATCTGGCATACATTTCCTAACAAACGATAAAGAAGCCCTAAATCTTGATGTTCATCTCAAATTTAGTATATTTCGAATCTAGTTGACACTTGTGACGTAGTTGATGTATTGTACTCTATAATTTTAGTTTCTTCTCTATTATCCGAATAATATTTCTGTAGATTTTTCAGCTAGCGCGGATAGGGGTGAGGAATGGAATCAGAGCATACCGTCTGGAATAGCGCCTACCATACTTTATAATTAATTTACAATATACATTAATTCATTATAATAGAAAAAACACTGCAACAGAATAGACTGTGCTGTAAACTGATTATTATTTTCCCAATTACGGCCTTGATACGGAGTTTAAAAATGGATTTGCAGACACTAAAGCCAATACTAAATATACTAAGATTAGTCATCATTAAAATAAACTATATCAAAAGACCTTATGAAAATGACGACCAGCAGATATATTCAAATCGTTTTCAATTTATTTCTGTTCTATTAAAAATTTACTTCTAAGACCTTACGATTTTTTAAAAAGTCGTCGTTATTCATCGCAGAATTCATCTGGATCGTGTAACTGAAACGACCTTCTTGCTCCCTTTAATGGCCATTATGCTCCGCTCTCAGTCTGCTTCACGCAATCTATCACCACGCGTTCTTGCTGTAAATTGGCTTCACTAATGAAACACCTGCCGCTCCTCAAACGCCTCCCCGTTTAATGCTTCACTCAGGATGATCTCTTATTAGCAAGTTCCCACGATTGGTTACGCCCTGTACTTAATGAAATAGATATTTCGTTATTCCGTGAAACTGGTCTGCGTAGACTTTCGTGAAGTGCCCGTAACTTTCATTAATTTAACCTGTTGTCAAGCACATTTCTAGGAGAATGTGAATAGTTCTGATAACATATTTGATATTAATCTTTGGGAAGCAACGATAGTGTAGTACTTAAAGTGGTAGTAGCTATTGTTGTTCCTATGGTAGAATTTAGGAACAGAGAATACCATATTAAAGAAACAAAATTATAAAGAATTCGCAATAAATAATCGCAAAAATTAATATTAATTAAATAAAAAATATCCTACCGGATTAACTCAAACAGCGATTTTAAAATAAACAACCGCCATTATATTATTATTATTATTATTATTATTATTATTATTATTATTATTATTATTAATATAGCATGAGTCGACAATCTTGAGATTTTCTCTACAAAGTATTCGAAATGTGGTGTTTTCTAATGCGTTTGATTGTTTGGAAATAGATTTAAAACAAATACTAACAAGAAGAAAATGAATATGTAATTTTGACAAAATTATGAATCTAAATAGTATATCCGATGATCCACAATTATTTATATGAATCTAGTTGTGTTCTAATTACCCTAGCTCGAAACAAAAAGGTATCTCCGAGTGCCCCTAAGCTACCCTCTCTTACCAAAGGCCGCGAAGCGACTGTTGGGTCAGCTGGGTGGGCGGCGGCGGCGACGGCGGCGGCGGCGGCAGCGCGAGTGTGCGTGTCGGAGGCGGCGGGCGCGCTCACCCCATCCCCCGCGCTCCTTCTGCGGCTGCAAGCACGCGACTGCCCGTCCGACCGCCCACCTGCCCGTCGCTCCACGCCGGCGGACGCAAACCTCGCAGTATCCCCAGCGGCAAGGAGCGCTGCTGCGATCTAGCGGTCTTATGGGAAGTACCAGCCGCGCGCTTCCCAAGGTTTCAGCACGAAGCCTCAAAGCTTGTGGGGCATGCAGCATGCTTCCGTCCGAGGCGCGATTGGAGGACCTCATACAACCGGCCATCAGGTTTGGAATTGTGGTCGCATGTAGCTATCGGCGTTAGAGAAACTCCTTTTATACAAATTTAGTCGAAATAAAATAGTGATCGTAAATTAATTAATAGAAACCACTTTCCTTGATTAGACCGTCATCATCCGTCGTAAGTGAAAGTCAGGAAACGCTGTTCATAAATTTTATTTTATAATAATATGGTATAACACTATTAAATATCTTCTTCGTACCATATAGAGAGAAGACTCGGAGATCGAGTATATTTTTTAATTTAGAGAATTTATTTCTACATCGTATCAAAGATATTCATTAGGCCAGACCCTGTAGTACGAAATAAAATTGATAAACTTAAAAAGTTTCTAAAACATTCAAAAGCTGGAAATTTTCGGAAAAAATGCGAAGCCAGACAAATTTCTCTTCCTTACAAATCACAATTGTTCGAAATTTGATTGGTAAAAAATGCTATCTCCTCACCCTTGAAGTTCACTTTGGGGTGGGGAAGTTATCTACTACAGTAGATAAATAGTTCCCTAAATACGTTTTCTGTTCTTTTGACTCACTGTTCTGTTCATCCATCTTACATCCTCAAATACCTTGTAATGTATTAACGCCACGATAATAATAGTCTTGATGTTTCATTTTAACGCTACCTTTAATATTTTGCTTTAGATACCAGGCTGAACCATTCTCTATAATTATCATTTTCCAAATTGCATTATTTTAATAATTAATTATTGTAAGGAGACAAAGAGTGAAAGTTTAGAATATTATTTCACCGACTATGTGTTTTGTTAAGGTATTTAGACTACACAATCATGCAAGAATAAACGTTTAAAATAACCCCAATTGAAAACAATTTTCTCATTTGAATAAATATTAAAATCTGACTTTTTTCGGTTTACAAAGGTCCTGAATATCCTCTAAAGGATAATTCATGACAGTATGATCATTCTCTTAGGTTATTTCCCATTTTGCAGAATTTAAAATGTTCCATCAGAAAATTACATGTATTGCAAGGTAATTTCCTGCGTGTCTATTTTTTATAAGCTCCTACACTGTTATTTATGTTATCCAAACTCTTAATTTGGAAATAAAGTATTTTGTTTTCTTTCTCATATATGAGTTTCAAAAAATGTAATTTACAAATATTTTATTAAACCTTTTCCCCAAATGAAAATTTAATGACGTTCTACTACACGTCGGAATTATTCTTTTAATTTGCTCTTATTTTTCGTTGTTTACAAAAACGGGATTTTAAGGATTCTTTTACACAAAGTGTACATTTGTTTATTTGTAGCTTCTCTGGATTTAATTTCTACAGACTGTCGCAACAAGTTTTCCCAAACCAAGAATGCTACACATGCATAAACTTCCTGTTTAAATACTCTTGTTCAAATTACTTAGCTCGACATGGTCCGCAGGAATGTAGTACATGTTCTCGTGAACTTCACTACACCATAACTGTCCGCGCTCATGTTTCCATTAAACTAAGTGCGGTTGTAAGTTGCTAAAAAAGAAAACATATTAACATTGCTTACTTAAATGTGAATTTTTACAAACCTCGCAGAAATATCGCTACTTTCATTTTTCGTGAATTTTTACTTTCTCGTATACGTACGTATATGCGGAGTAATATAGTAGTATTGAGAAAGTTATATAATGCTGCGCGAAAAACATTCACTGCCGGGCTCTGGTGACCACTTACTAAATAAGAGAAAAAAAATCCCCTAACACGTGGTGTACCCAGAATACTTGTTTCGTGGGCCCTTGATGCCTAAAAACCAATTGGAAGCAAAACGTCCGTCCGTCCGTCCGTCCGTGAACACTTCCAGCGTCTAAATCATTCGTATGATCTTATCCAAATTGAAGAATCCCCTATCAATCTCGATGTAGTTGAAGCTTCGAAATTTTAAAAATCATTATTTAAAATTTGGGGGTACTTTACATGAAGCCCCCCGGACATTTTCCAAATTTTCTCAAAACCTGCTCCAAATATTTTCTTCAAATTTCTCGTAAGAAGAGAGTATAATAAACTTATAAAGGTGGTGTATGTCACAACTTCATGGTTAACTCTGAATTTTCGAAAATTGCAAAAGTTTCAATATTTTTCGGCGTCTTCCTACAACCATAAAGTTAAAGACAGATTTTTCCTTCAAATTAAATTTGTTGTCCATAAATAGTTCTTTCATTAAAGTCATGTAGATTTTTTGAATTTTTTAGAAAGTTTTCGCGCAATAGTGGGTGCAAGATTTTCAATTTAAAAAAATTACAAAAACAAGTTTTTCTCAAAATCGGCTCCAACTTTTTTCTTTAATTTTTTGGTATGATTAGTGACAAACAAACCCTATACGATCATATAAACGCCACATTGCTCTATTCTTTTGCTTTTTCAAAAATTTCAAAAATGAAAATCTTTGACTTGTCTTTCACGTCAGTAATATTTACATTAAAGGCAATTTCTTTGCATTATTATACTCATGAGCACATGTGCTTTAAATAATGTTAAATAAAGTTTCTCGTAAACTCAACACTTTTCTGTAAAAATGAGCACAAAATTCCGCATCTTCAGAAACGCTCAAACGCCATTTTCTCAAAAATGACTTCACATTTTTTCTTGAAATTTTTTTAATACATAGTGCTCATTGCATTGTTTAATATGACGTAAAGTTCATTTTGGTGTATTCATTTATTTTTTCAAAAATGACACAAATGTAATTCTTTTAAATCTCTCACGCTGTTAATATGCACATTTCCATCGATTTGTAGACATTACCACATTTGTGAGTGGATGTGCTTCAAATGAAGTTTCTCGAAAACGAAATAGATTGATATGAGAAAGAGCTTCATTTTTCGCATTTATAGTAACGCTGAAACTTCATTTCTTTTAAAACGGCTTCAAATTTTTCAACGAAACTTTCTGTTTAGGACTAGGTTTTAGTCTTCTTTAATATTCTTGATTATTTCGGCTGTACTACTAGGAAATCAAAAAGTTGAGAAAATGTCAAAAATGTGTTCTGGGCGACGATAGATGGATGGCAACTAGATAGAGAATGGAGCAATGATAAAAAGCCGGGTAACACCAAGGAAGTTAGAAATAATTTTCTACTAAACATTGTGTGCGACTCTGTAGCATCTCTAATTCGTTCTCTGACAAACTCTGTCAATTTCTCAACAACTTCGGCTTCGAAAAAATGTCAATTCTAAAATTACTTTCTTAATATACATCGCTGATAAAATATGTAATTAATTTGTTGTGGTAAGTATTGTAGAATAAAATATTCTCCAAATTTTTCAGATTACATTATGAACTACTTTAATTCGACTTCAAAGAAATAAAGAAACAGGCGTATTTGAGAGAGCTAGTTTCAAATCTGCAATTTTTCTGAATTGAGACAATGGTATACGACGTCTTGGCATTGAAAACTATTTTCTATTTAATATTCAGAGAATTTTGTGAAAGGAACGTAATTGCAATAAAAATATAAAATAGTATAATTTCAACTATTTATGAGAATTTGTTATTTCAAATTTGAAAATCCCCTAAATAACATTTAACAAAACAAAAGCCTCTCATCATACAGTTCGTCTGTTAAGCATTCAGTGTCCTGCCGACTATGGACCATCTCTAAAAACGTCTAAAGGACTTGCAATACCTGATAGCAACTTCCGATCAAGAATACTAAATAATGGAACATGTAATATAGTAGATACTTTTTTCATCCCGGGTCTTTATCCAACTTCTGGGTATGCCTATTTTTTCACTACCCGCGCCGGGTACCCTTTATGTCGTTGATGGGGAATCACATTAACCTTTACCCTAGAAATTGAAACACGTGCGGGCTCTTCGGTCTGTAGTTAGCAGACTCACAAGGCCTTACGTGACAACACACACATACATGAAAGACAAGGGCAAAAAATCATGTCCATAGCGGGACTCGAATCCGCGACTCTTCCGGCCGAGGCGCTGAATCGGCACACGCTGTAGCCTCCTTGGCCATCCAGGTTGGCAATATAGTAGGTATATTAAGGATGAAAATTCAATATATCATGTATTTCTCTTTCTTTGATCCATCTATTGGAAGTGAAAATACTTTAAAGTTGTATTTAAAAAGCCATAGATTCAGTTTCTCCAAAATACAATCAAACATTATGAACAATAATCCCCAAGGAATGTAACTTTCTTTACGATTCAGCATTCTTAGGTGAAAATGCAGTTTGAAGTCGCACACCTTTCAGAAGTTATTGGGGGTCGATCAGAGTTGGTGCAACTCCTCTACAGGATTTGCATGCAAATTGGCCGCGACAAAAACGCGTTGGGGTATGGGGGTGAAGTGTGTGCAAAGTTGTACATGATTGAGGAAATAACACCTTTGGTTTCCTGGTTTGTGACATTTGTATTTCTGCAGATAATGAGCCAGTTCTGAGTGTTTAATTGCAAATATATTTTTTTCATCAGCGTTCTCAAGTTCTCAAAAATGTTCGAGGAAAGTTGACAATGTCCGAACGTCAAATAACAAAGATGCGATCCCAACCTGCAAAGTAGTAAAACGAAATGTGAATTTATACATACAAATAAAAATAGTGGAAAGTGAAACTACCATAATGTAAAAGTTGTTGACTTCAAAGGAAAACTGATAAAACGAGGTTTGGTTCCTGCAGCAAAATCATGAAAACTGCAGATTGTTGGATTTGAAACTAGTTCTTTCATATTTCGTTTCAATCACGTATACTACGTATTTTAGGTGCAACGGACTCTACACACATTGTACTGTATGTAAAACAGTGTATTCGAATCGGATATCTGATACCTCCAAGTATAAAAGGTTTTCAGATAGTAGTTTCGCAACAATAATGGAAATTTTAGTTCATATTACTGGGAACGCCTCCACTAATATTTTATCTACTAACACAATTTTGTATTATTTCAATTTCCAGCAAATTTTCACTTTTATATTAAGTTAGACACGCACGACACTCATATCACACACATACACTCATCTATGAATCCTAATTCCCGCTCCCGGCATCTCATTTCCCGCAGAATGATCTTGGAATCTCGTTCCCGACGTGGCCGAGTCCCCGCTCAGTGTTGTGGCTTCCCCTGAGGCAACTTGCTTCACCATCTGACCTTCCGTTCTTTCTCCGGCGAAGCCCCTCTCGGCGCGGGCGGGGGCTCCTCGGGTCAAGCACAGTTGTAAGGCCGGGAGAGCAGTGAAGGACGCGGCGTCGCCGCCACAAGGCGACCGTAATTAGAGCCCTAGCGGCGAGGTCGCGAAACCCCCAAGCACGAGGCGGAGAGAGGCCGGGAGAGTGGAGCAGAAGGAAGGCCCGGTGGCCTGCCGCCGGAAGGGTCGGAGGCAATGAGGGGGGCGAGTTGCCAGAATGAAGACGACGTGCGGGCGAGGAACGGAGGAGAAATTGAAATGAGACTTTGAGGGGATGGAAGTGGGGGATTCACTGAGCAAGCAAAGGTGCGGAGACATCTACCCCAGAATAGTTCAGAATAAAAGTGAAGGTATGGAGTGAAGTTTTCTTACTCAAAAAGCATATGAAATACAATTGAGGCGTTTTGTCATATATAGTCACAACACACAAAATGGTAATTTTATAGGAAAGCTGTTTTTAACTTTGGCTAATTTATAAAATTAGAGATTTCAAATGAATGATGCGAATTTGGCCTGAAATTGTCCAGGACGTTTCCTTGAACATTTGAGACAGACAATTAAATATAACAACAATTTCTAAGTTATATCAATGATAATGTTAATAAATGAAGATAGTCTAGAAGGTGGTTTGTGACTTGCTCCCCCAGAAAAAATAAAATAATGTCTTATTTCTCTGTCAAAAGCATTGATTCTAATTTATGAAACTTAACTGAGTTAATAATTAACTAGTTGAACCCATGTGATTACATTGCACGAGTTGTAGAAAATTATGACAGAAAATTCTGCATATCCATGGATATACATATGTTTTATATTTACCATGATCTTTAAACATATATACATGGATATAGTTTGGCCTATAAGGGCAAATTCTTCTCTCAACCTTACCTTAATGTAATGACTGTTGTTTTAAATGTCATCGCTGAAGTTTTTATTTAAGAGGACATGTGTCAAACACCTAAGTGACAATAACAAATATCTGAGAAAAAAAGTATATAAAATAAAATTTTCGAATAATAATGAGAACTCCAACACCTCTTTGACGTTTTCGGAAGACATCATAAGAATGATAGAAGATAAGAATGATAGGAAGACATCATAAGAAAGTTCATTGGATTCTTGCAACTGATGTACAATTACAATTGAAAACATTGTTTTCTCGATCACACAGCCCGATGTTCTCTCAGCAATTCCAACTGTTCTTCCATTTCCCGCGAACTAGCCAGGTTGCGCAAGACGGCGTCTTCCCATTTCCGTTCTAACCACGAATTTAAAACAACGCAAATTTTGTAGCTTTTTGTTATGAAAGGAAAGCTGTGATCAATTTAATACATAGTGACCTTCATTTCTAATTTCTCTCTTTTGTTTTGTACCACACTTATTCACAATCGTCCGGAAGCCGATAAGGAGGGATATCAAAATCATTCTCTTTAGAGCTTTAATACGTATGATTTATCACAATTTGAAACAACCTTCGACTATTATTATGAAATTTTTAGTTTACGTAAAGTCAATTTTATTGTAATCACCATAACAGCGGAGAAAAATAATATAATAACGTTACCAGAAACTAAGAAATGATGAAATGAAACTAAGAAAAGATTGACTTTCCTTTCACAAACCTTCAGCCTTTAATTCTAACTGGGAGTCAATTTCTAGTGTTTTGGAAGAACCCTGATGCACTAAAGAATTATAATTCATACGAGATATTATATCATTCATATTTTTATTGTATATTATCAATAGTTTTGTATTTTTCATGCAGGTTGAATGGATTTTCAATAGAATTTCGAAATTTTATGAGAATAACTTCTATATAATGATAAATTTCCAGATTATCGGTGAGAATAAGTTTGAAGAGTCAGTATTGTCCTTCTCACACGTGAGCAGAAGCTTGTGGCAGTAATCAGATCAGTTATCAGAAGCATGTGAACATCAGACAAAAGTATAGTCTGTTATTACTAACCATCTTTTGGATAATGCACATCTCTAAGCATTGTTAATTTTTAAAGCAATTTGTCTCCATTTAGGTAATCAACTTGACTTTTTTCGACGCGGCGTTATAAGAAACTTCAAGATCATGAAGAAGATCAACTTGTTCGTAAAGCACTAACTATTCCCTCTTAAAACCATAAGTTTAGGAAATTTCGGACGAGGTTGGCCTCCCACCTCCACTTTGACCTTACCGGCATATTTGGTTCCTATAAAGGGCATTTTAACACAGGGCTCACATATGACACTTTAACACTTTCTTACTGACATTATAACACTTTCTTATTACTGTTTCATCATTAGTTACTTGTGGCTCAGGGAAACTCAGGGAAAACTATAGAACCACCGAGAGAAATGAATAACAACTCTACCTTATTATACCACATCTAACGAAATGGCAGTAAGCTATGTCTATTAAGCGCCTTTTAGTGATCAACTACTGATCTACGGCAGTATCTCAAATTTTATAAAAGTGTCTTTGACGCAACACCTGTAATATTTGCGAATCAATTCAATTTGCCTTTAACAACGTCTTTAACTTCCGCACTAAAAATAACTTCACAATCTACCTTATGAATTTGTTTCATCACTCGTATAGACCACTAGTAGAGCAGGCAATGCTTTGCTGTTGCAATATTTTACACTTCGTACACTACTGCTCACGTGATTGTTAATCACGTTTTACGCTACGCTCTGCAAACATTTTAATAGATCAAAGACTTCATCGCGAGTATGAGTTTGTTCTACGTCCTTATTTGGTCATGGTTGTCAAGAATCCTATTGTTGAAACGTTCACCCTCAATTTTTGGCATGCATTCGCTATGAAACTGTCTTGGAGAAATTTAATTTACTTGTTCGAGACAAAGTTCAATTAATAATTCCGGCTGTAATTTCACTATCGCAGGGGCAGAATATGCAGGAAAGACGCGCTGAATACTTGAGAATGCGGCGGGTTGCGTGGAGCGTCTATTCAGGGGCGCTTGAGTCAGCATATACGCATATCAACAATGCCCCTAACAACGTCTGTGTGCGGCAGATATACGCACATTTCCATTGGACTATGCCCATAACCTTTGCAAAAATTCAAGTAATAAGTTGACAAAGTCTTATCGTAATCAGATGAACGGTACGGCACGCCTAAAATATGAAAAAGACTAACAAAAATTTTTACTTTCTCGTATACGTACATATACATACGTAAATATACATTTCTTGTATACATGCGGAGTAATATTAGTAGTATAGAGAAAGTTATGTAATGCAGCGCGAAAAAATGGCAGATTTTCGGCGGAAAAAATCACTGCTGGTTTTAAAAATGAAACAAACAGAAATAAATTAACCTGTTACAGTGATTTCAGCACATAATCCAAAAAATCAATAATAATTTCTCACAAGCTTGCATTGATTACACTGAAGTAAGCTTTCGATTTTTGAATATTATAATCAGCTACCGAAATTTCTTATTGTAAAGAAGTGTATTTGTTACTTCTGAGTTAATTTTTTTAAAATTTATTTATTTATTGTCGCATTAACTACATGGTCATTAGCGACAGGTATAAGGTTACAATTGTTTACATTGTATTACAAGGATACACAGTCCGTTGTATATACAGTTTAGATTCCAGAAAATTCAAAGAGGATACAACACAAAATTATACAATAGAAAATATACCACGAAAACAAAAAATGCAATACAAAATACATAAATGCAATAGTAATTACAGAAGGTGCAGTGAAAAAGGGTTTTCATTCTCTGTTATGTTATTGATTTCTTTTTGTATCATTGTACTTCCCGTAATAGACTTTTCCTGGGTAGGAATTACTTGGGATTTGGTGCATTTAATACTTTTGATACACATACTCTTATTTGGTGAGTTAAATTTATTACCTTCCTTCAATACATTTTTTTCATAAGAATATTATCTATATCATATAATCATCACAACCGATAAATACGGAATGAATTCGAAGAATCTTGAAAATCTGTTTTGCAATTTTGCGAAATGATAACGTGTTAAATGAAGTCATTGTTGCCACTTTTGCTGCCATCGCGCCTTCAAAAACTGTTTCATTTTGGTTTGATTTTGAAAATTTAAAATAATATGAAATATTAAATGCACGGATATTATTATAAACAAATTTGTAGATATGGCAATTAAATATTTCTTACTTCGAGAGTGACCTTCAAGACGTCTTTAAATAAAAGATTTCATTAAGGAAAGGGTGGCATGTGTAATGAAACTGTATGGCACATTGAAAACTTCGTTTAGGTTATGTAACCGCTTGCAATATGTGTCAATATGTGTAATAATAAATTCTCAGTTGCTGAAAAAAATCATAAATTTGTGAAATCAACTTTTCTTAAGTAATTGACATAAAATCTGTAATGCATTCATTTCTACACCACCTTTGAGGTAGAATGTAATGCGCGTGTTTTACACATGGTTTCTCCATGTGTGAAACCTAATCCATGTGATATATTGTATATGTAAAATGATACTACATTGTATATATTTGTTATCTGTTATTTCGTTTATCTTTGAGATACATTTGTTATCTTTTAATAATAAATTTGCCTGGATAATTAAAAGCAACTATTAGAATACATGATTCATTTAAAACATTGAAGTTAAAGTATCATATCAAATAAGCATTATTTGGATTTACAATATCAAATATACTGTTAAAAATTAATTTTAGAGAGATATTTAAGAAAAATATTCATATATACAATTCTTAGTAAAATGAAGGCATCAGTAGGGGAGAGTTAGGTTAAATTGTCTACTTTTTTCACTTGCTTTAAAATGTTCTTTACTTGACCTATGCAGGTGAAATGTCGCATGATATTTTAGTGAGACTTACTCTTTATATTGTAGGAATAAACATCATCATTTGGCCTACAGTTGTTGTCAAATATGGAATGTTTTTTACATTTGCAATATTAGTTCAGTTCAGTTAACCTTACCGGTAAGGTTAAGTGAACAGAATATTTAAATAAACTGTAAAAATAACAATCAAGTTTTAATAAAAAACATTCTTCTACATATTGTTATAACCATTTTTTACACATAAATGAAGAAAATGGTTAGTGAAGATTGAACTCTTCCAAATTTACGTTAAAATAAAACATGAATTTAAATATTCCCCTGCCGTCCTTCAACAGGCATGGAAACTTTGTAAAAATATCTACTATTGAAACCAAAGCATTGTGGTTGGTTCTGAAGAGATAGCTCAGAGCGTCAACTGATGTCACTATTAATTGCAAATTTACAAATACTACTTTCGAAAAAAATAAAGGGGGTAACTCGACCGGTCCACTTAACCTAATGTCTCGGCGGTCTTATGACGTAATGGCGGTTATATTTGATTGGTATTACATTGTTGCATTGTCAGTGAACATATGTTTGTTATTTCTTTAATAAATTTACCTGGGTAATTTAGAATTCTCTTAGAAATTGTTGCAATTGTCATAGTCTTCGTGCAATTTTATCATTGTTACCTCCCTTTCCATCTATCAAAATTTTCACTGTCTTGGGTTTTCACACCTCTGGGTACTTAGTTCAATGTGAGGGTTATGGAAACAAACTTCACATTTTAATGCAGTTCTTCAGTTTCTTATCAAATTTCACCCAGCTGTTAAAAGTTTGAAAAGAAATAATGCTATAGAGTCAATTTGATAACCCTACAAAATTACACAAATTTTAAAAATGAAACAATTGAAAACAATTTCGTTTTTAGCATAAACTAAATTATTAGATGATATTTATAATACTTCCATTTCTGAAACTTAACCAGTCTTCTTTTACCTGAGTATAGCACAGTATACTACTCCCCCAAAAAATTAAAACTCTTGACATTCAATCTAATTAAAACTCTGAACATAATTTGACAGAATATAGGTTTATGATCTGAAAAATAACTGTCTTACGGCTCAGAATTGAATTTCTTATTAGAAACATTTACATCAATTTGTGATATTGTTTGTGGTGAAATCATTTTGATGTATCAAAGACGTCATATAATAAATTAATATTGTATCTATTAGCACGCAGGATTGATTTAAAAGATGAGTTGAAGTCTCCTATTATCAAACAAATTTTATTTAGATTTATATGATCGAATATACTGTAAACAAATTGAAAACAAGTCATAATTGGGTGTTGACGGCTCAGAATTGAATTTCTTATTAGAAACATTTACATCAATTTGTGATATTGTTTGTGGTGAAATCATTTTGATGTATCAAAGACGTCATATAATAAATTAATATTGTATCTATTAGCACGCAGGATTGATTTAAAAGATGAGTTGAAGTCTCCTATTATCAAACAAATTTTATTTAGATTTATATGATCGAATATACTGTAAACAAATTGAAAACAAGTCATAATTGGGTGTTGAGGATGCGCATTCGGTGGGGATGAATGTATTTCTCTATGTAATTTTCAGTGTGAATGGTCATTATTTTTTTGTGTTTTAATATTAAGGGTATTGTTTGTTTGCAATGTTTTGTTTTGTGTGCCATCAGAGGGCATTATCAGTTGACTATTTTTAAATATCAGAGAACAATAGTCAACAGAACTAAAATAAATTGAGATGAACACATTCGGGTTCATCAGTAAACCATTAAAGAATGTGTTGTGATTCATGTAGTTAGCCGCAGACCCGCACGCGCGCGCATAGGTACCTCGTTTGAAGCCCTGTATAGGGCAGTCACATATTCACACCCAGAGAGAATAAGAAGTTGTATAAAATTAGCTAGCAAACGGGCGAGTGCAAGAGCTAAAGTAGGTTGAAAAGGAAGTGTGTGTATTGATGACAAGGCGCCCATTTGTGTTTAAAGATAAAGAGGAATAAGAAGTAAGTGATTATTTGTCAGCCCAAGTTAGGAGTGTGTATACGTATTTATGATATTAGAAGTATAGCCGAGTAGCAAGGCAGGGCAGATGAATCTATTGCATTGGCAACCCAACGCGCGGATAGGCTAGGTAGCAACAGTGGGAATAATATTATTACAATAAGAAAGGCAGATTTTCCTGAAGGAGCACAAAGTAAAACTTTAAGTGGTGCATTATTTTTGCCTCTCGTATTCGTAATTCGTAATTATAAGTAATTCGTAATTATTTGATAGATACAATTTATTAGCATTGACTTGTCGACTCCAGTGAAACCACTTAAAAACACACAAAAAGGAAACTTTCCTTTTTATTTGAAACAAATTAGTGTGTCCATCAAAAACTCTCTTTGAAGAAGATTAGGTTTTCGAAGGTATCTATTTAAATCTGTTTGTTTTGGAACTTCAATTCTCCCTTGCTCCAGGATATCTATTTGCGCTTCTCTTTCAACTGCATCTCCAATAAATGTGTTGGCATCATATTCAATAATATCTCTATTTTCTTTATAAGCTTCTTGCAATGCCTCGTCAAGCACTACGCGAGATATAAGAATGAAAATCTCGGCCTGAGTTCAAGTCGTATGTTACTATGCTATGCCAACTCTTTAAGAAAGAGAATCCTACAATATAATGCTACAATATACAATATACAATAAATACAATAATGCTACAATCCTACAATGCACTGAAAGAGCGTACAGAGATATTTTCAGGGAAGAATATAGTTTACGCTTTGAAATACCACGTTCGGACTCATGTGGGGATTGTGATAGACTGTTCTTTCAGTCTGTTAACAGAGAGAAGGAATCCGAAAGAAAGAAAGAAAATATAAGATGAGAGCAAACTGCACTATTTACAGGTGGAAACAGCTTATTCAACGCTGCAGAAGGATACTGAGAACGCTACAACCAACAAAACCTACGTTATCACATGCATATATCTCCAGCACGTACTGTACTGTCTACCCTTAACCATTCTGCAGTATTATATCAACGTCAGCTGTCAATTTACAATCAAGCAATACATAGCGTTGGTGATAATAAGGTGTGCAGGTGTGTATGACCTGAAAATTTAGCCAGACGTGGATCAGCAGAAATTACCTCTTGCCTTCTGAAGTACGTAACCACTGATTTTCAGAACTAAATTCGAGTGAAGAAAGAGCTTTAGTGGTGAGGACAGATTGATCAGTAGTGGACAGAATAATAACTGGAAAACTATTGTTTTGTATCAATATTTGTAGAACCTGATGCACTTCACGTCCGTGGAGTAAAATTTTTTAATCACGGGCCACAGCTTTCTGACTTGTGATCGAGATTTACCTTTAATTGAGAGAAACAAGAAGAATCACCTTGTGTACGAACAGCTTGAATGTCTCCTGGTAATAGCAACTGCAAGAACAAGCAACTCGTTTTTGGTTTGCTAAATGCAGCAAGATGATTTCATTGATCTGAAACCTATTAAAAATATTTCCGCAATGATCCAAATTCAAAATAATGCACTACGTGTGGATGAAGATATCCTCAGACAATACAACAGTACTTCACTGGCGCAAGAGCCATAACTTCCTTCAACTTACGCAAACACTAACATCTCAGTTCCACCTGCTATAATAAGTTTGGAGAGCATACCCAGACGTATGAAGACCCAATTGTCTATATCTGCAGGTATAAAAGCTGCAGATATAATAATCCGCTGGACTTGTTTACATTTATTCCTAAAAAATATCAAGGAGTTTATGAGAACCTAAATACAAAGTGGGTGACAATGTAAGGTTTATATTCAATCGTTCCAAAACATTCTTGCAACAATAACGCTGCTGTTTAGTGAATTCTGTTTAACAATGGAAAGTTCTAACAATGAATAATGCATATTAGAAGTATGGTTTTTACTTCACTCTTTTTGTACAAAATTTAAACAATAAATAATATTAAAAACTATAAATATGTTCATTGTAACCCACAAAAATGCGCTATTCCATTAGTCACGAATGTTTTGCACGGACGTCCAACATTCATCTCTTATATTTTGTTTTAAAGTCACACAATGTCAAAATTATTATGCGTAATTAACTAATGAACTCATTTAAACTAATTGCCAATGGAAGAATAAGCATTCACACACAATTCGTGTCCTAATTTGTTTTTCATCTCTCCTGAAAAATTTGCATTTTTAGGGTTTAAACATTTTTGCAGGCAGGTATTCAGTTAGAGTCTGCTGAAACGTAAAGATGTATTTCATCTTTGCATGAGAGTGAGATGCACTAGCACGTATTATTCACAATTATTTCACTCAATACCGGAGTGTTACCGGATCATTTCCAGGCAAAAAGTAGGATTGTCTTCAAGAGACACCCATCATCTCCAACGTCTCGAAGCGGAGTGAGAGAGAGATGCGTTGTCTGGAGAACAGAGGTACTATGACTTTTTACTCACGCTGGGTGTGAAATGTTCATGCATTCGAGGCTCTCCCTTTTGAAGATTTTGTAAAAAAATAACGCAAATTCGTAGTCACAGAACATTTATAATTGGACGTTTCCTTGAACATTTACCAAGATACAGAATGTCGTTCTATAAACACCCATAACAAAAAGAACAAACATTGTACAATATTAAAAAAACAAACAAAAAATAACCCAAGAAAAAACAACAAGTTTTCCTCAAATATAAACAAAACTTTGTTTTGTTCTGGAGACAATCATTTTATCCATTTACTAGATTTCTTATGACTAAAGCAAGAATTGAACATTAGCAGTAATCAGACTTCAAAAAGTAAAGAATGTGATGTAATGTTTAATCAAGATTATCACAATCCTTATTGCACTATCAAACTGGTGCTTAAGCACTAAAAAAGCACAAATTGAATTCTTAATTTTTTTCAAATGCACCATTCATTGCAGGTTATTTTTCTGTTAAATGGCCCTTAAAGTACAACTCACCTTGAGGACAAGAAATGAAGCAAGTGACTGTCTCTTCAGAACACTGTTCATTCTCCGTGTCAACACCACAAAGATTTTTAAACTAGAAAATAAACTACAAATGACAAACACATGTTATCACCTCAGAGATCAACATGAACCTATTCTTAAAATTATAAGTGTTTAAATGTTGTGCTGAAATAAATGTAGAAATGTAACACATTCTGACTTATGTCATACTAACGCTTCTACATGATCAGTACAACATGATAAATCATCTAGTCTTGTACACTTTAAGAGAATGATACAAGCAAAGATGAAGCATAAATATGAATGTCTCATAACATAACATTCTTAATTTTAATCAATGCATAATTTGCAATACATTAAAGTAACATAATAAATACAATGGCATTCTGTAATAACCTTATTTTGTTCGGAAGAAAATGTCATGTACCACGATTCGTCCAACAATACTCCCCTACCCGAGCTTTCAGATTGGGAAGGCTGCGCACACTTTGTTGCAGATCACCTGGTCTACGTGCCATTGCACAAGCCAACTCAATTTTAAAGCGCCAGCATCTCCTTATCAAAAATAAACAATAGCCTCTATTGTAGTGACTTTTACATCAGCACTGACATAAGCTTCTTGTACTGTCTTCTTTAAACATATCTATTGAATGTTTATAGTTTCAATTTAACAGAAGCCGTGTCTTTCTAACACAGTACACTCTATCAACAGAAGCACTGATCACAATCTATAATGAATAAACAAAATGTACAGTACAAATACCTCTCTTCTCAAGATAACCTCACTCCACGACGTCTGACGAACGACAAAAATCTCTCGCCTCGCTCCTGCCCCCGTGACGTCACAACGGACGAAAGGGAGACCCCCCCTACCTCCTCTACACCCCTCTTGCTGGAGAAGCTGGTGTCGTCAGCGGCGGCGGCGTCGAATTCGTATGTCGAATATTTGAATGGTCACAGTACCTTCAATGGAGTTTACAGATGTGAATGCAGGGTGATTAAGGAAATTATAATAGTACAAGCAGATTGCAAAATACTTTGCTTATATTAATTATCATTGATGTCATAAACAATTGCATCTTTGTTCTTTGTTTGCAAATACTATTCATTATACCCATTTTTTAACACTCAAAACACATGTAAATTGTTTATTATTTACAAAAGAAATTAATATACTTGTTAAGAAAGAAAAATAACACAGAAATAAACTAAAGGTGCTACAAAATGACACAATAAGTTTTTTTTAATTCCTTGGTGTGGTCTGACTTTAAATTCTTGCTCCATTGCCAGCTGCCATAGCCCAAAGTATATGTTATTAACATTTTCTCCCCTTTTTCATTTCCCAATAGTACAACGAAAATATTACTTCAAGAATATTAAAGAAGAATAAAACATAGTCGTAAATAGAAATTTTCATAGAAAAACTTGAAGTGAAATTAAGATTGATTGATAAACGTGAAGCGGTTATTAAGAAACTGGCGATTAAGCATTACTGTAAGTGCGAAATTTGAAGCTCTTTTGAACAGGAATTTATTGAGTTTTCGAAAAACTTCTTTTCAAGTCATTTGAAGCATTTTTCACTTAAAAATGCAATAATGTATACAAATTGACAGAAATGTGCATATTAACGGCGTGAGAGATATTTGAAAAAAATTCAGTTGTGTAAATTTTGAAAAAACTGTTTAATGTTTTTCAAAATTTCAAAGCATCAACTAGAGCCGGATGGACAGTGGTTTCCTCAATGTGAAAAATACCGTACGCATGGTTTAGGCGATAGTGTTCACAGACGGACGGACAAACGGACGGTCAGACGTTTTGAGAAAAGCCCTTTTTCGGTATCAAGAGACCCTAAAACGTGTATTTCTGTTGAAATTTCGAAATAGATTTTCAGCAGCATTACATAACTTTCTACACACTACGTATATTACCCCGTATATACGTATGTATACGAGAAAGTAACTAGGGGTGTTACAGAATGCCACAGACTTTTTCCTTGTAAATTCTCGTAACAAATAATTTCCTTTGTGTGGAGTGGTACTGTAAAGTCTTGCCCCTTCTTGCCAGCTGCTATGTATCTCCGGCCAATGTAGTACGTTTTTTACAAATTTTCTCAACTTTTCGGTTTTCAAATAGTAGAACCGAAATATTATTTTAAGAATATTAAAGAAGGCTAAAAACTCGTCCTAAGTAGTAATTTTCATTGAAATATTTGGAACCATTTTTGTCGTTAAGCGTTACTGTAAATGAAAAATTTCAAGCATAAATTGTAATTATCACTATTTATTGAAAACAATTTAAAGAGAAACTTGGAAATTTGTAATTTTCGAAAATTGTAAATGTTCAATGCACTATTGCACGAAAATTCCTACAATTTTAAAAAAAATCTACGTAAAAGACATATTTATGAACAACTAATACCTTTGAAGGAAAAATCTCCGTCTTCAATTTTACAGTTGTAGGAAAACGCCGAAAAAATTCAGTGTATTTTACTCTATTCTTACAAGAAATTTAAAAAAGAATTGGAACCATTTTTGAGCAAATTTTGAAAATGTCTTGAGGGTTTTGTGTAAAAGTACTTTCAAATTTTAAAGAATGTTTTTCAAAATCTCAATGCTTCAAGTAGAGTCAATATGGACATGGGTTTCTTTAATTTTTAAAAAATCCTACGCACGGTTTATGCGCTACTAGTTTCTGTCCGTCCGTCCATCCGTCCGTCCGTCCGTCCGTCCGTCCGTCCGTCCGTCCGTCCGTCAGAAGCAAAACATCCATTCGTCCGTCCGTCTGTTTTACCGTCTGTCCGTCCGTCTGTGCGTCCGTCTGTCCGTCCGTCCGTCCGTCTGCCCGTCCGTCCAGACGGACTGGGGTGACAGTCTGTCCGGACTGACAAACAGACGGACGGATTTTGTTTTCAATTTGTTTTTCGGTATCAAGGACACACAAAACTAGGGTTCTGGCTACACCACGTTTTAGAGGATTTTTTTCTTAATTTATCAACTGGATTTGTCCACTTTTTGGTTGTCAGGATCCCACACACAATTGTTTTGTGCTGACAATTTTGCAGTTTTTTCGCGCAGCATTACATAACTTTCTCTATACCACGTATATTACTCGGTATATAGGTACGTATACGAGAATGAAACTAGTGGTGCTACAAAATGGCACAGACTTTCTCGTAGTAAAAGTATTTGATTTCGTGTGTTGGGGCTAGATTTATGGTCTTGCTCCCATCCTCTTGGAGGCTGCCATCTATCTCCACCCTAAATACACATTTTTAAATTTTATCATTTATTCGGTTTCCTAATAGTAGTTTTTTTAAAATATTATTTTTAAAATATTTAAGAAGGGTCACACCTCGTCTTATATGAACATTTTTATTCAAACATTTTGAACCGTTTTTAAGGAAATTGCGTTTAATCGTTACTGTAAATGCGAAATTTGAATTTTTATTTAGTTTTCAAAAAACTTCATTTTGAAGTCATTTCAAGCATTTTCACTCACAAATGCAATAATTCATACAAATTGATGAAAATGTGCATATTAACGACGTGAGAAATATTTAAAAAAATACATTTGTGTAATTTTTAAAAAAAATACACCTACACTATTTAAAAAATGAACTTTACTTCATATTAAACAGCGCCATTACCACCATTTGTATCCTATTTTGAGAAAATGGAATTTGAGCGTTTCTAAAAATGCGAGTTTTTACATTTCTGAGTTTATTTTAACAGAAAACTATTGAGTGTTCGATAACGTTATAAGGTCACATATTCTCAGTAAAGTACATATACTCATGAATATAATAATGTGATGAAAGCGCCTCTAGTGTAAATATTACTGAATTGAGGGACAAGTAAAAAAATATTTTTTTATAATTTTTGGAAAAAATAGAGCAATATATCATTTATCTTCTTTATAAATAAATCAAATATTGCAAGCAATTTTGCCCGACTACTACTTAAATTTTCAAAAAATTTGCATGACCTTAATAAAAGTCATAAACAAAAAATTTTATTTGAAGAAATATTCTTAATGTTCAAATTTACAGTTGTAGGAACGCCCTAAAACATTGACTTCTGCAATTTTCGAAAATCCAAAGTTAACCGTGAAAATCGGACCTATGCCAGCTTCATAGGTTTATTTTACTCTCTTCTTACGAGAAATTAAAAGAATACAGATCGACAGGGGATTCTTCAATTTGGAAAAGATCGTAGTTTAAGGGCCAGAAGAGGTCATAGACTGACGGACGTTTTGCTTTCAATTATTTTTTCGGCATCAAAGACCCATCAAACAGAGATTCAGGCTACACCACGTCTTAGAGGATTTTTTGTATTATTTTAGCGACTGGATTTATTCACTTTCTCGTTATGATGGACCGGAAATTTTTTTTCTGCCGAAAATTAATGCGGAAGTACACCGCCGCCGCGCTTCAGACCGCAACTAATAGTTAGCGCCTTTTGCGATCTGATATCGGCTTTCAGGTATTCCTTCGATCTTCACATCTCCGCCGATGCTGCGTGGACGTTGTGGGGTTAGTGGGGATACCTCAAACGTCACATTGCCCCCTTCCTCCCTGATTTTCTGGAATAGTTTGGGGTGGTTGTGAACATGGAAGAGCGGCGAGTTGACATCAACGGTGAAAATGTGTGGGAGAAGGAAGAGGTAGAGGTGAGGGAAAAAGAAATAGAGGACGAAGAAAAGGAAAGGCAATTCGAAGAAATTGAAATGTGTAGAGGGGGAGAAGAAGAAGAGATATTGAAGAAATTGAGGGAAAAAGTAGACGAGAAGAGTAATATTACCGTTGATCAGAAACACGCGTTCTTCAAATCTTAACCAGAGTTAGAACCGTGTTCAAAAAGAGAGAAGAGCCCGTAAAAGAATATCAATTTCGAATCGAGGTAACAGATGATACGCCAATCAAAGCAAAAAATTACCCAATTCCGATTGCGTATAGAGACCAAGTACGAACACTCATTCAGCAGATGTTAGACGACGGGATTATAAGGAAGGTGGCCACGGCGTACACGAATCCTATCCTGGTAGTTAAAAAGAAAGACGGTTGCATACGATTGTGTCTCGACGCGCGGAGGCTGAACGCGGTAACGGTACCTTGTCGCGACGTGCCGCCCAGAATCAGTGAGATGTTATTAAATTTTGGCGGTTGCGTATGGTTCACCAATACTGATTTTCGCCACGCTTACTGACAAATGCAAATTGCCCGGTCGGATCAACAATATACGGGCTCCACCTTTCAAGGAATTACATATGTGTTCACCCGAGTACTTTTCGGCCTGCAAAATAGCGGTGCAGCACTCATGCAATGCCTCGACCGAATTTTGCAGCAAATTCTGGAAGAGCGCGCGACATATGTCGGCGATATGATTATTAAGTTCAGGACGATGAAGGAATTATCCCACCTCTTTAGAACTTATTGTCACCAGCGGCACCACGAGTGGAACCTACTAGTTCCCTACATCAACGTTTGGCTCAGCCGAGTCCACCATGAGAGTATCGGCGCCACGCTGTGGGAGGTGCACTTCGGGACCAAACCACCCCATACGCTGGAAATGCTCGATCGAGAGGAAGTCACGGGCGAGCAACGGATGGTGGCCGAAGAACAAGTACTCCCGAGACTGCGAAGAGCCCTTGAAGAGCGAAAGGCGAAATGTAAAAAGAAAAATTATCAATTTACCTTTGAACAAGTGTATTTGCAAACGCCGAAAGTGTCAGATCCTCGCCTCAAGATGTTCGCAAAATTTTACAAGCTGTTTGAGGGACCGTATGAAGTTAAACGGATTGTCGGGCCCAATGTCGCCCGATTGGTAGGCAACGACGGAGAGCACATAGGGAACTATAATTTTTATAACTTGCGACCAGCGTAAGATTTTTCCAAAGAAAAATCTTGAAGGAGGAGGAAGGGGAACAATGTGACGATTGAGGTATCCCCACAAACCCCACAATGCCCACGCAGTATTGGTGGAGATGTGAAGATCGAAGGAATACCAGAATGCCGATTACAGATCGCAAAAGTCGCTACCTATTAGTTGCGGCCTGAAGCGCGGCGGCGGTGTACTTCCGCATTATGGGTAGCGCAGCAGGGGTGCACCGTGACGTCACGTCATCATTTAAACGGCGAAGCAGCGAAAAAAAACGCCTTCTTGTGTGAGACACCGAGGTGAGAGGTCGAGTAAGATAGCGGGGTAGTTGTTGGAGAGAAGCCGTAGTAGTTATTGACGTGTTAGGAATTGGGAGAAGTGATATAGTAACGAGGCTATGTGATTTAAATAGAACACTGTATGAGACGGTTGTAAGAAGTGTGAAAATTTAGGACGGAGCAGAATAGTGGCTGCGTCTGCGGAACTGTGCGAGTTTCATAAAGCATTAGTGAAACGCCACGCCAGCTAGCACACGCAGAGAGACTGGGCAATACGCGTACGCGTGTCGCAAGATAGGCGGGCGAAATTAAGACGAGACGTAGATCTGGTGACGGGCGTTAAGAAGACTGGTCCGTGGATCTGGTGGCGGGCGCAAAGAAGACCAGGTGGCCTTCGCAGCGGCACCGAAGCGGGCTACGTGGCAGGAACGCGAGCGGCGGCACGGCTGGATTTAGGTCAGGGTCACTGACGACGCAGCAGCGCGGTCCGTAAGCCTGGGTCTTGGGGCAGCTGTGAAGGTAACCCAAATCTGCATGAAACTGAAGTGGGGAGACAGAAACTAGAAAGGTAGGGTTAGCGCAAGAAACTAGAATACTAAATCTTGCATGTTCGTCTTAAAACTGAGTAACGGCGAAGTATTTGATATAACCTCGTACGCCGGTGGTACATTTCATTAAGAAGCTCTAGTAGAGATAGTTAATTTGTGTTCCTCATTTTGTCTATGTAATTATTGACGAGGAAAATTTTGTATGTGAATAGCAGTAAGCCTTGCGATAATGTGTACAGGTAAATCAATCCAGGAAGTGTAAGAAAAGTTATATTTCATTTATTAATATTGGTCAAACAAGACCTCCGTGCACGGGTGCTATAAGGCAAATTATCGCAAGTTAGGTGAAGAGTGAAATCATTAAACAAACATTTTTTTGCATTTTTTCTAAGAGATATAACCACTAGTGGATTTGCATGCGTCCTAGCGCGCAGTTAACAATTTGGTATTTTTTGTTCTCCTCTTTTCTGTGAAAGTGTAAAGGGTTTAATTTGTGAAATAGTTTCTAAGAATATATTACTGTTTTTACCTAATTCTGTGTCTGGGTGTATGTCTTTCTCACACCCCAAAGATCCTGCCCCCTGAGATATTCAAAGCTCGAAAGAGCATTCTTTCCGACGACTGCCACGGTAGCTGGTGGCGTTAGAATATATATATATATATATATATATATATATATATATATATATATATATATATATATATATATATATACGATAAACGCTTAAAGAACTCCAAATCCTTGCTTTAGGCCACTGCGCAATACATGAGTAAAGCGTTAGATTTACAATAAAGATTAAAATTGCGCTGAGGCTTTGCAGCGACACAACACACAGCTTTAGTGGCTCGAACACAAGCGATGAAACTTTATTTATACAATTCGAGTATATTATTTTCGAGGTATTGAGTATACTTTATTCAAGGTATCTCTTAGGAAATTCTTTGCGGATAAAACTGCTTGAATTCATGTGTGTTTATTTCACCCATCCCTACGATTGTTACACTGTAGAAACAATCACGTTCTTCAAAAATAATTTATACTATGGGTTGTAGTTTGATCTTGTACAACCAATAATTAAAATTCACCGTAATGAGAACATTACTGTCGAAGAGCGATAGAACGCTTTTGACCAGTTGCCGGAAATCATATTTATCACGATTATCCACTCCAATTGGTAAAGAGAATGAAGTGATGTATTGATTTGAATTTGTTATTTCACGGAACGAATAGTTTTAGGTACATATACAATTCAGTGAATCATACGTTTTTGGGGGTTAACATATTTACATTACGGAAAAAGAGGGCATATCTGATAACACTAGTGATGCTAAACAGCACTTACTTTTTTGCCCGCATTTGCACGCACAATTACGCGAAAATACTCAAATTGTCGAAAAATTTAAAATGAGTTTATTTTGAAATATATCTTCATGAAACAGATTTCATTAAGGGAATTACCTTTAATATTTTTGTTCTAGAAGACTCCGAAAGTATTTTGAACTTGCAATTTTCAAAAAAACAAGGTTTTCAACGAACATAAGACTTGCACCACTCTCTTAAACGTCCTTTGCACTATCCAGCAACAAAATTTAATAAAAATGTTGGAGCCATTTTTTTGAAAATTTTGAGTAAGTTGCAGGGATTCATGTAAAGTAGCCCCCAAAATTAAAATATTGGTTTCTAATTGAAAACATCAGCCAGATCGATTGAGAATATCAATTTTGGTGAAAATCGACTAAACGGTTTAACCCCTAGCGTTGTTCACAGATGGATGAACAGACAGACGGACAGGCAGACATGTTGATGTCAAACGATTTTTCGGCATCAAGAACCCAACATGAATTCTGACTACACCATGTGATAGAGAATTTTCCCTCGTAAGTTTAGCAACATGATTTATCCACTTTTTCGTTACCAGCCTCTCTAAAAAGAGTTTTTCTGCGTTTTTTTAAAAAATGTTCTCTCTTCTCCGTAGCAAGAAAGTAAAAAGAACACTTGATATTAAATGTTTTAATCAAATATTTTTCATATAATAGAGTAATCAAGTAACCGAGGAAATTCGTTTACCCATTTACTCGTTTTACTTGAGTAATAGCTAGCTCAATTTCTGTCGATGCGTGGAAGATAATTCTAGCGTCCGGATGCTTTGATAGTTAGTTTTCCGTGGTTTCTCTGATCAACACTGGCGAATGCCGGAGCAGTAGCCTACCAAACAGGCCACGGAGAGCGCGCTATCTTTTTCTTATTCCTTGTCCTATTCTATTTGTTAGTCACACTTGCTCTTACACGCACAGCACTACCTCACATACCGGAAAACAGGTGGAGAGCTTATTGTTTGTCCCGGCTGGGGCGATGCTCCTTTGCAGGGAGGTACCTGGTTGGGAAAACCCGGCTAGCCTACGCTAGGTCGGCGCTGGATTTAACCATCCAGGGGTAAGAACATCGCTAAATAAACTCGAGTAAAACATGTACTACGCTTACGGAACTAATGCTCTTACCCTTGTGGCGCCCGGAATTGCTATCAATCAATCAATTCTCCTGACAGCTGTCAGACCGTCTGTGGATAACTGTAGCGCCTAAACCATTCAGCCGATTTTCTCTGAAATTGATATTCCCTGATCAATCTGTACGAACTGGAGATTTTAGGAATTTCTGACGTATATTTTGATTGTTCAGGGTTTTTTACATGAATCGGTCATTTGCCTTTTCATGCCTCTGCTCGAATTCGATCTATGCGGCGCTTGTGTTACATAGATCTATGCGGCGCTTGTGTTACATAGTGGTATGAGTGCCGGGAAGTTAATTTCGAGGATTAGAGTTCGGGTCTTGGAGCGGAAAAATTTGCTTGTTGAAAACTCTTGTGCTGGTTTATGTAATACTATAATATTTCGGTACGTTTAGAAATAATGCGAGAAAGTATGTGCTTTGGTAGCACTACTAGTTTCGTTTTGGCAACCAGCTCGAAATATAAACACCCCAAAAGCAGTATTAATTCCACAGGCCACCAGAACTGTATTAACAGACAGCATAAATTCTAAAACCAGCACCTGCAAACAATACGTTGTGCAATATGTTGTACCACTTAATGGCAACACTGTCTCATTCCATTGCGTAAATGACGTAAATGTATAGTTCATCTATGGTGTTACGGATCTATTAACTTCGTCCCGTAAGATTGTTTGCTCCCGTGGGCAGTCGCGCTCATGGGTATTTCCAATAATTTCAGCTGCCACTTCTTTCCTCTTACTCCATGTCGCTGTCCATTCTCCTCACTCTTTGGATGTCAAATAAAACACATTCCAACAAAAAGAAAATATGTTGTTCGCTATTTGTGGATGACTAATCAATCGGCCAACTGTTACCTGCTCCGCTACTGCGAATATTTTGTTCTATATTCTTGAACCACGGATTAATTATAACTAATACCTTCCCTAATGTTTTGCCAATCTTCTAATCACTTGAAGACGCTACTAATATATTAACAAGACTTTTACTTGAAATATCACGATATATCACGAAATATCCCATCTTACGTGGAGCTATCACCACGTTATCACTTGCCTCCTGAATAATTGCAAGGGCATCTGCTAAGGTTTCTCTTGAGCTCTCCATCTTTTTTTATTGACTCTGGAAGAAAACCAAAATATGCTTCAATAAATAAGAATTTATCTTGGAGTCTAACATTCCTCATCACTTCCTTACCTTTCTTTATGGATGCAGCCACATCCTCATAAAACATGTTAATCAACTCTTTAACCTTTTTGAAGAGTACGAGTATGAAGCTGCATCTACCCAGATCCCCCACCGAGTAATAGGCTCTGGAGGCAAAGGAAGATCTTCTATCTTCTTCTTGAATATAAAATTTCGTTTCGGAGCTTTCGACAATACCTTCTTTAACAGATTGATAGCTTCGTTAAAATTTGAACTGACTTCTATGATTTTCTCTGTTCTCCATCGCTTCAACACTAACCAATTTCTTTGATACACTTATTATCCTTATCTTTCAATTAACATTTCCCGATCTTCATTTTCGTCTTAACCCTTTCACTGCCAAGAGCCGATGCGTTTTTCAAAGCCAAACTGCCACGGGCCGATCAGAGCCGATGGCAGCTTCGCTTGTGCTTTTAATTCATTTATTCAGCAATAGATAGCGTAGAATGCCTCTTATCGTGTTGGTTAAGGTTTCAACTGGTCGTTTTCAATGAAACATATTTCTTTCTAATGTGTTTGAAGTTACAAAAGCTATTACATAAGGCTGCAGCATAAGTGCAATATGGCATTTGCTAAGAAACAAAATTTCACACAATAATTTAAAAAAATTGTAATATGTAAGCAATACTTTAAAAAACTATAAATATTTAAGGACTTATTCACAGATGTGTAAAGAGTTTGTTTTTAATACTTTTAGATCTTAAAAAAACAATAATAGCTAAAAAATCGTTTTGAACTTAATTTTTTAAAAAATTTGAAGACATATTGTGTTAAAAATTATTATTTTCCAAGGGAAAATTTTATTCTACCTTAAACCCGAGACATATTAAAAGTAATTTATATTTCTTCTTTCCACAAAAATAAAAATAGTTTGCATATCTTTTAAAATAAAGCTGTTAGAGAGATTTGAAAATGTGTCTGCATTTTTTGAATTTCCCCTGTGGCAGTTTTCGCAGTACTTGGCCGGGAGGCGCCGGCAGTGAAAGGGTTAATCGTAGACCATCACACAACAACATTATGTAATATCGCCTCGCCCCAGGTTGCTCGACGCGAGCGCTAGTTTCCCTGGACTCAAGATAGCGAGAGGGGGTGAGAGACGCAACTCGCTCTCTGTGAGGCAGGCGCGTCAAGTCGCGCCCGCACGAGCGAGCTACTTGCCCGCCTGGGGAACCCGGCGCTTCCCCTGACGCCCCGGCGCTCATTTCCCCTTCAAATACCACGAAAGGGTGTGCACAGGTTGAGCGGCGCCCGGCGGGAAATGTAGGTAATATACGAAAATATGTTTGCCAAATGTTTTCTATCAAATAACCGAGAGAATTGTCTTATGTTTATATTCTTTCACTATTTATTACTATTTGATGTTTTTATTTTCTGTACCGACTCAGCGCTTCCGGTCGGGGTCGCGGGTTCGAGTCCCGCCTTGGGCATGGCTGTTTGTCCCTTGACTTTGTGTGTTGTCGCGGAGGGCCTCGCGTTCTGCTGACCCCAGATCAGAGGATCCCGCAAGTGTTTGTCTAGTGTATGGTCGAATATGCGTCCCTTCGGGACGTAAAGGGCAACCGGCTGTCGGCTGGATAAAAGCCCTAGGAAAAAAATGTTTATTTTCTTACTAAATTTTCCCTTATATAAACATCTTTGTTGAGTGACAGGAATATGTTTGAATGGTGAGATTTTTCTTTGTTTTCGTTTTGTGTTGTGTCATTAAATCATTCAGTTATTTATTGTATTTAGAAATATTGTGAAATAAATTAAGTCTCTGTAACTTAAAAATTCTCGCTTACGGACGGACAACGCTTTTAACTGGCAAGAATATTTGTCTGTTAAACACGATTACAAAAACAATATACTTTTGATTATTTTTTTATTTTTATTCTCAATTGAGAATTTGAAATCGGATTAATGTATTATTTGAATTTAATGGATTATTTCTTTACATTAAGGAGAAAATTGGCATTAATATGGGTAAATTTGTGACATTAATTATCTAGTAACTTTTCTCAAAGACTATCATGAGCAATCAACTGATAAATTATTAATAAGATTAGACATTAGTATGAATATTTTAAAATAAGATCATTTTAAATTTCATTTTATCTAGATAGTTTGGTTTATGTTTCATTTAGTTAGAGTTTCTTAAAAGACAATGTCACATTAATATCACATATTTAATAATATCAAAATAATTTACATTTGTGACTGATTTATTTTGATTTTATTACGTACGTGCACAGTTTCCCGAAGATGAACTACCGCAAATATATTTATGCGAAATCCAATACCATGTGTCATTACCGAAAAAACATCCTCTGGCATTTCCAGCTGAACATAAAAACAGAGAAAACATATCACTGCCGGCGTTCGTATGCACCAGCGGTTGGTCGCCGGTCGGGCGAGTCAGTGTGTTCCCTCTATATTCGAAGATGTCAATATATTCTTTCCTTTGCAAAGTAATGTTCTGTTCTTCCTCTTTCTACATCTCTCAATGGTAATGTTCAGAATAATTATTAACATCATTGTAGAGTATAAAAGTACCACGTAGAAAATACTCAGATTATATAGTACAAAATATGTTGCAACCACCCTCATTTTAGTAGTGAGGCGTTGACATCAATTGTCTAAGCCTTTGCCCGACAATTGTTTTACAAAATAGTTATGTATCTAGGGCGATAAACAAATATTTTTGCCCCGATGGGATCTGGCTGAAGTGGATGGACGTCGCCTGAGGGACAAAAACATCTATTAATGCCCGTGATGTTTACAAAACTTTATGGTTTACTAGTGTGGGATCGCGTGGTTCTCTCGCCAAGGTTGGCGGCCTAAGTTGGTTGGCTGCGATGAGCGGAAGGTGCAAGTGGCAGTTAGTACTCGCGCAACATTTCTTGAACGATGACACCGGGAGCGGTAGCTCAGTGCATCAACTGATGTCACTGTAGCGCCTCTGACCGGGAGGTCCTAGGTTCGACTTCTGACGGCGGCAGGATTTTCGACACTAGCTTTTCAGCTAGGTCGCATTCAGTCGCTGTCTGGAGGAGAATTCTAGCGGCCGGATGCTCTGATCAGCAGTTTCCCGTGGTTTCCACCACCACATATTCCGGCAGACCGGTCCGGAGCTTAGAGCTTGTACCGGCTGGGGCGGAGCCCCGCTGGTGGGAGAGGCCTGGTTAGGGGGAAACCACACTAGCCGACGGTAGGTCGGCGCCGGATCTTGCCATCCAGCGGAGGAAGATCACCGCCATCACCCGAGAAAAAACATGCACTACACTAACGGGACTAATGACCAAAGCAGTTGACGCGCCTGGAAACACGAAAAAAAATCAATCAATCAATTGACCTTGCTTCCCCCTCCCTTGAGCAATAAACAGTTGAAGGCAAAAGCTCCCAGCGAGCACTGATGACAACATTCCAAGCATTAAAACTTCGTTGGCGCGAAACAGAGTCTATTCAAAGCTAGTTTCTTCCATAGCCGAGAACGTCTGTTTAGCTTTATTACCATAATCTAAAAAAATTGCTGAGACTGGACCAGGTCCTTCAAGGGAGGCACCTAAAACTCCTCTCTAGTGTCCCTGTTGTTGCCTACCCAGAGCGATGCCCTGGCCGCACACGTAGCAGGTTTGACTTTGATTTTTCAGAGGTTGACATTACTGTAAATACTCTAGTGGCCGAGTTTGTAACCAATACCCCTTCTCCACCCGCATTTTTTCAATTCATCGTTCAAGAAACGTTGCGCGAGTAATAGAAGGTCGGCGATGAATTGAGGCGTCCGTGCGAGCGACAGACAGCGCAGATGGGCCGAGTCGAATGGAACTGCCGGCGTGATAAGGATTTTACTGTGTGGCGGAAGAGAGAAAGAGAGAGACTTACGAATACGTTGGGGTTGTGGGGGGGGGGTAAAATGGTGTGCTTTATTTAAATTATATATATATATATATATATATATATATATATATATATATATATATATATCTATATATATATATAAAAGAAAGTCGCGTTAGTTACACTATTTATAACTCAAGAACGGCTGTACCGATTTGGCTGAAAATTGGTGAGCAGGAAGCTTAGAGCCAGGAGACGGACATA
This sequence comes from Teleogryllus occipitalis, assembly GCA_011170035.1. Taxonomy (NCBI): domain Eukaryota; kingdom Metazoa; phylum Arthropoda; class Insecta; order Orthoptera; family Gryllidae; genus Teleogryllus; species Teleogryllus occipitalis. The sequence goes on along the minus strand of BLKR01003526.1, from coordinate 20,935 downwards.
GGATACTGTTTATCCCGTTCGACAGCGTTCCTGAGTGAGAACGCACGTTTTTGCACGTTTTTGCACGTTTTCGCGTGATTTCGCATGTTAGCGGCCATTGTTGCCTGTTGTAACGCCGCACTGATAACAGAAAGCGATAATGATAGCCGCCTTTCGTTCGCCGTTATATCTATATATAGTCGTGTTAGTTACACTATTTATAACTTAAGAACGGCTGTACTGATTTGGTGAGTAGGAAGATTAGAGCCAGGAGACGGACATAGGATACTGTTTATCCCGTTCGACAGCGTTTCTGTGTGAGAACGCACGTTTCTGCACGTACGCAGTGCAACAAAGATAGTACAGTTTCTCACAGTGAGTGCGACGCGAGAAAAAGATGGGACCGGCTGTTAAGGCGGAACAGAGTTCGCCGGGTCAGCTAGTATATATATAAAAAGAAAGTCGTGTTAGTTACACTATTTATAACTCAAGAACGGCTGTACCGATTTGGCTGAAAATTGGTGAGCAGGAAGCTTAGAGCCAGGAGACGGACATAGGATACTGTTTATCCCGTTCGACTGCGTTCCTGTGTGAGAACGCACGTTTTTGCACGTTTTCGCGTGATTTCGCATGTTTTCGCGTGAAGGTACTTAACTGAAGAGTGCAACCTATGCACCAAAATACAGGAACAATAATGAATGATTAATCTACTTAATTTTTTTATTTGTATTTTTTAATAAACAATTTAACTTAATAAATTCCAAAATCTGCTTATTTATTGCCTTTAACAGCCGGTCCCTATGATTACAGCTTTGTATTTCTCTCTTAAACAAAAATCAATTCCAAAAAAAAAAACGCTTTGCTACGTGATAGATTTTTTAATTATCTATTTAATATCAGAGCGTTTTTTTAAAATTCTTCTTTGTTTGAGAGAAAAACACAAATCTGCAATTGCTTTATTATCACGAGTGCAACAAGGATAGTACAGTTTCTCACAGTGAGTGCGACGCGAGAAAAGATGGGACCGGCTGTTAAGGCGGAACAGAGTTCGCCGGGTCAGCTAGTCTATTTATATATATATATATATATATATATATATATATATATATATATATATATATATATATATATATATATATATAATTTAATGAAACTTTGACCTTGAAACGTTGTTAATGAAACGTTGTTAATGAAACTTTGTTCTCGAAACGTGTGTGTTCCATTTAAAGAGTTTCCCTCCAGCATCCTTCCACACTAGTTTCAGTGTAGACTGTATTTATAAATCCATGGTGTAGACGTAAGAAAAATTATAAAATTATAAACATGAAAAATAAGGAAATACTTTACACTACCAAAAAACGGTTTTGATATTTTTTCAGTGCCGAATTCAAAAGCAAAAAAATTGAAAAAATAATAAAAATGTTTACTGTGACTTAGAACCCTGGAACAGGCTCGAAAAAATCTCACAAATTCCTCTCAAAACACAAATTCTTATGATTTTTTTCAGACCCATTTGACAGCTGGGCTGTAGTTAAAAAAGTAAAAACAATTTTTACCATTTTTCCATCTTCAAATCATATTGACTTTAAATATACTTTGAAATTGACTGCAGCAGTTCTGTGGATTTATTTTAGTTTTATTATTTATTTGTTTTATTTTTGCACTTTTGCTCGCGGTATTTGAAGCGAAAAACACTCTCACACGGTACGTTTAAAATGTACAACCTTTACTCTCTATTTAAGCCAAGGACGGGATATAATTGTTTATATTTTAAATAAAGGAGCCAAATATGTCTTATTTCTGCCGTTTTATCTGAGAACAATTATTGACAGATTTTCTTGTAACAATTCATACTTCCTTAAAAACATTTGAATTAATTAGACAATCTTCATTGACTGTTAACTTTTCACTTTCCTTGATATAGTCACAAAAATATCAGAGAAGCTCTTTACTCTTCAGAAAGCTACGTAAAGTTGTCCATACAAAACTTTAGGATCGGGCAAGTACAACCCTACTATTTATAATATCATTTAACTTTATTGCCCAACTGAGAGGTAAGAGTACATCCGTAGAATTCGATCGCCTATAATATCAGTAATTAGTTTTTTAGTTTAGGTAACTAAATATGCTCATTAATTCCATGAAAAATAGATGATTATCTATACGTTAATAGCATGCGTGCAATTAAAACTCCAGTGGTCAATTAAAACTCTACAACTGCCAATCAGAATTCAGAAAAGAACAAAATTGTTTAATTAACACACATTAACACAGATGTAGCAAAGATATTTCCAGTCGGTCATGAAACATGTTCAGAAATGCACATCACATATTACGCACCTACATCAACTACATTTAAACAATGAATGAATATAACTAAATGGGAAAGTATACGTTAAGATTGCTGACTAATGAAACATAAAAAATTTAACATGAATAAATTAAATGTTTTACATGAAAAACATTTGGTCTTAACATCACAAAGTTAAAAAATGTAAACGTTAGTTGTGTTTACCTTTTCTAAAATGTACGCCAGCAAAACTGTAACAGAAGTGACTGTTTTATTTTCCAATGTCTATACATGTTGTATTCTCTCTTACACTTTCTTAACTATACATGAGAAGTAATGTTGCAATCGCTTTGTCAGCTTTTTCTAATATTTCATGTGAAATACGTCCCTTTAAATTCTTTTGACACATTTCTTTATTCTGTAAGTCACTATAGTAATCCTACGTACACAATGCATGGCCCACTAAAATAGGGATTTTTCAGAAGTAATACGACCTCATGAAATGTATGCCTCAATTGGTAAAGATGCGTTTAAATTTCGCAAAATTTATATTATTCTTAAATGGAAACGAAAAAATCTGACCGTAATTTGTGGATGAAGGGATATAATTGCACTCGTGGTAAATAAGAAAACTCGCTCCTACCGTCGCTCGTTGTCTTGAACATATCATTGATGCAATTATACCACTCTTTATCTTCTCGTTTCGTTAATTACTATAATTTCACGCAGATTCTGCATGTTTCTGAACAGGTGGGGTAGTATCGAGAAGCGTCGGACCAGCAAAATATAATAGAATGTCCAAGAAGCTCTCGTACTATATATTTCGGTGCGAGTAAAATTTCTTTTGGCCACAGAACTCCATATTTTAAGGCTCTAGTACGCTTCGTTTAGAAGCTACTTAACTAAATAGATTTTAACAATGCTGCCTGAGTGACGCGAGTTGCATTGGTCGAGAATATTTAGATGCGTTTTTTTCAACACATTTTTCATATTTTATAGTCAAAGTGAAATTCATCAAGTCTCTATGAAATTCTAATTTTTAGAGACCTTAGTTATCAAGATTGGCTCCGTGTGAGAGCCACGAAAGATATCTATACTACTGAAATATTATAGGAGGGGACTTTTTATTTTATGAACAAAAGAACATGTGGTGAAGTATTAGCATTTGGGCTATCGAGTGTTGTGCCAACTATATTTCCACCTTTGTTGTCTAAACGAGATTTGATTTAATTTTTATCTACAATTAATGAAACTGTGCAATCTGGTTCCTGCAATGTTTTTAGTTTCTCCTCAGCACACTTCAAAATAGTATTCAAAACTTTGTATGTATGAGGGGAAATAAAAATAAATACGTATGCACATATCATCTAGATCTTTTACTAACCTCCTGGAAACAGCATTTACAGTACCGAACGCACTACGAGAATATTTTCCCTAGTTATCTCGTAAATGCTTGAACTTGTTGAAGATATAAATTAATTTGATGAAATTACTAATCGATCGAAGGAAAGTATTTCTCCGATTTTTCAATGCAACATTTGAGCGAATCAATGTTGATAACGAAAATATTGGTGCAGGTAAAACACAAACCAAACCTAACAAGACAATCTTCATTCTTCTCGATACAAAATCGTTCATTCTTTGTCAATACTATTTCTTTCTTTTTGTCAAAGAACATCAAAATATTTTAGAGCTATCTCTCCATCACAGTTTCACTTAGTTTTTAAGCTATTGGTATTGGAAAATTCTCTTAAGCCTTCTGCCTTCTCTCTTTTGGCTTTAAACGCCAACAATTGTGTCGGATGGCTCCTTACTTGAGTCTCGGTCGCCCCAAATTACACTGTAGCTCCTTTCGTGACTTTTTATCGTAAGATAAGAACTTGAAGCGAATTTTCCTTTTATGAAAGGAAAGTGCACCAACCTTCAAAAAAATGCCACAAGACGGATAAACAAGGTAAAACAATTATTTCTCTTAAACGAATTATGTTAGATCTTGAATATCAACCATACCAGAAAACTAGTGGTGCTACAACAGCATATATTTTCTCGCAATATTATTATGTTATTGTTGTATACGACGGGACGACTCTAAGCTTCATTAATGTCAGATAGAAATTACGCGGAAACGGCCGAATTTTTCCAGAAATTGTACATGTCATTTTTAAAGAGCTATTTTTGTTCAACAGGCTTTATCTGAGAGAAAAATCTCTATCTTCAATTTGTAGATTCGAATTTTTTTGCAATTTTCGAAAAAAAAACTCACAATATCCGAAAATGAGACTAGCATAATATTTGTTACCGTTCCTCATTAAGTACAGTCGAGACAATTTAACGAATAAAATTGGAGCGGTTTTTTACGCTAAAAATCGTATATTTCAAGCACAAATTATGCAAAAACTACTCATGTTTTCAAAAAATTGTACATGACATTTTTTAAAGTGCTAATTATGTACAATAGGCTTTGCCTGAGGCAAAACTATCTATCTTCAATTTTCTTCTTTTTTCTTCTTCTTCTTCTTATTCTTCGGCATTTTCCCTTTAGGAGCTTGCCGTTTTCATCCTCCACAACTCTCGATCCTCCCAATCTCGTTGTCTGAGGCATCTATCCTTCATAGCTTCCTGCATTTGGTTTTTTGTCTTTCTAAAACTGGTCTTCCTCTTTTTCGCCTCTCAGGTGGTTGCCATTTTATGATCTTGTGTGGCAATCAGTTTTCTGACATTCTCTGAACATGTTTTTACCACTGTAGTGCTCTATTTTCCAAGGTCTTCGTAATAGAACAAATTATATTTATCCTTCTCCATATTTCTTCATTTCGCACTCTGTCCCTGCGAGTAAGTTGTAGGCATCGTTTCATGTAGTCCATTTCCACTATCCTTATCGTATCTCTTATTTTTTGTGTTTGGGGCCACATTTCCGCTCCATATAGTACTATATTTTTTACTACACAATCGAATATCCCTCTTTTGACACCTTGGCGAATGTTTTTATTCCATAATATGCTGTGTAAAGCTTTGGTTGCTTTCTTCCCCATAATTATTGTCGAGTTAACATCTGTTGCACATGTACCCGAGTTGTTTATTAAAGATCTAAGATATTTGAAGGTTTTACAACTTTGAATTTTGTTACCATTCACGTCTATATCTGTTATTGCTTGCCAATGCACATACATTCGGTTTTATTAAAATGTATTTCCAATCCCCATTTATTATATTCTTCTATTAGGTTTCTTAGCATGTACACCATATCCTCTTCATCTTGGGCAAAGATTACCTGGTCGTTAGAAAATAGAAGGGAGTGAAAGGTGTCGTCTCCAATTTTTACTCCCATGCCAAAACATTTTCTGTACCAGTTATAGAGTGCTTGTTCTAGGTAGATATTGAACAAAATGGGAGATAACCCACATCATTGTTTTATATTCTTAATTATCAGAAAGATTCCCGTTAACTTATCTCCAATTTTTATTTGGACTTCGTTATTTTGGTAAAGTTTTTTAACCAGATTGATCCACTTTTTTTATATCTATCCTTCTCATTGCTTCCCCTATCTTTTTTCTTGGGACACTATCGTATGCTTACTGGAGGTCTTTAAAGGTTACATAAATTTACACATTTCTGCTTTTATATTTCTCTATAACTTGTATGATACAGTGGATATTATTTATGTATGATTGTCCTCGTGTAAAATCACTCTGCTCTTCACCCAATTCAGGTTTATCTTCTTTAATTTTTTTACTCAGAATACTATAAAACAATCCTGCTATTGACGGTATGACACTTATTCCCCTGTCATTAGCATGATTGTTTGTCTCCTTTCTTAAATATAGAAGAGATGTAGGATATGTTCCATTCTACAGGTGGATACTCTCCTACTTCTACCTTATTGAACATTTTCTTTTGGTATTTCACAACCACTTCTCCGCCATATTTCAGAAGCTCCATTCTTATACTTCCCGGTCCTGGGGCTTTATTGGTTTTTGCTTTGCAGAGTGCCTTCATAATATCATCCTCAGTTATTTCAAAATTGCTTTCCTCTATCTTTTATTTCCATCTCCATCATCTCTTATTTTTTCTTGTCCTTCACATTCTGGCCTGTTTTCTTGTAGAAGCATTGAGTAGTGGTGTATCCATTTTTGAGAGGGGATTCTTTGTACTATGCTTTGGCACTCATTATTTCTTCTAATTTGATTTATAATTTTCCAGGCTTCCTATGATTTATTGTATCCTACATTTCCATCGATGCATGTACAAAACCTGTCCCAATTTTAATTTTTTTTTCATTTTTACACCTGTTTTAGCTTTTTGTTGAATCAAAACATATTTCTCACTTGACTCGTGGTTTATCATTTAACCATTTCATTTATGCCTTCTTCTTCTTCTTCTTCTTCTTCTTCTCTTGAATCATTTCTTCTAAATTCTCAGAAAACTTTTCCGTGTATTTCCTTTTACTTTCTTCTTCCCCAAGGGCTTCCTTAGCTGCTTCCAAAATACTCTCCTTCAAGTGTCGATACATTTCTGTGGGATTGCCATCCTTTTCCAAATTTAATTTGTTTCTCAGTCTATTTCGGTAGAGAATTTTGACTCTATACTGATTTAATTGGTCTGTCTTAAATATCGATTACTTGTTCTCTATACGTTCATTGTCTACTTTTGGAGTGGTTTTCTTTATATTTGTATAACGTACCTTTCCCACTACCATGTGATGTTTGCTGGAACATTCAGGTTGTCTATAAATCCGCACATCCTTTAATAATGTTTGTCTTATCCTCCTCATTATTGTGACCATTCAAATATTCGACATACGAATTCGCCGCCGCCGCCGCTGACGACACCAACTTCTCCAGCAAGAGGGGTGTAGAGAAGGTAGGGGGGGTCTCCCTACCGTCTGTTGTGACGTCGCAGGGGCAGGAGGGAGGCGAGAGATTTTTGTCGTTCGTCAGACGTCGTGAAGTGAGGTTATCTTGAGAAAAGAGGTATTTGTACTGTATATTTTGTTTATTGAATTCATTATAGATTGTGATCAGTGCTTCTGTTGATAGAATGTACTGTGTTAGAAAGACACAGCTTCTGTTAAATTTAAACTATAAACATTCAATAGAGATGTTTAAAGAAGACAGTGTAAGAAGCTTATGTCTGTGCTGATGTAATAGTCACTACAATAGAGGCTATTGTTTATTTTTGATAAGCAGATGCTGGCGCTTACAAACCGAGTTGGCTTGTGCAATGACACGTAGACCTGGTGATCTGCAACAAAGTGTGTGCAGCCTTCCCAATTTGAAAGCTAGGGGTAGGGCAGTCTTGTTGAACGAATCGTGATGCATAAAATTTTCTTCCGAACAAAGGTTATTACAGAATTAACTTTATTACAGAATTATTATATTTATTATGTTACTTTAATATATTGCAAATCATGCATTGATTAAAATTAAGAATGTTATGTTATGAGACATTCATATTTATGCTTCATCTTTGCTTGTATCATTCTCTTAAAGTGTACAAGACTTGATGATTTATCATGTTGTACTGATTATGTAGAAGCTTTAGTATGGCATAAGAGTCAGAATGTGTTGCATTTCTACATATATTTCAGCACAACATTTAAACACTTGTAATTTTAAGAATAGGTTGATGTTGATCTCTGAGGTGATAACATGTGTTTGTCATTTGTAGTTTATTTTCTAGTTTAAGTGTCTTTGTGGTGTTGACACGGAGACTGAACAGTGTTCTGAAGAGACAGTCACTTGCTTCATTTCTTGTCCTCAAGGTGTGTTGTACCATAAGGGCCATTTAACAGAAAAATAACCTGCAATGAATGATGCATTTGAAAAAAAATCAAGAATTCAATTTGTATTTTTAATGCTTAAGCACCAGTTTGATAGTGCAATAAGGAATGTGATAATATTGATTACACATTACATCACATTCATTACTTTTTGAAGTCTGATTTGTGCTAATGTTCAATTCTTGCTTTAGTGATAAGAAAACTAGTAAATGAATAAAATGATTGTCTCCAGAACAAAACAAAGTTTTGTTTATATTTGAGGAAAATTTGTTGTTTTTTCTTGGGTTATTTTTTGTTTTTTTAATATTGTACAATTTGTTTTTTTATGGGTGTGAATTGAATGGCACTCTGTATCTTGGTAAATGCTCAAGGAAACGTCAAATTATAAATGTTCTTTGACTACGACTTTGTGTCATTTTTTTTTACAAAATCTTCAAAAGGGAGAGTTCCGAATCCATGAACATTTCACACCCACCCTGAGTAAAAGATCACATTATCATTAAATCTATAATTGATTTACGATGTCTTGTGGTATCAATTTACGTAAATTTATGTAAATCCTTATGTTGAAACCTTGTCTTTGTTACAACACATTCTTGCTCCCTACATAGATCAATAAGTCCATTGTCCTTTACCACGTCTTCTCCAAATGGGTCAATTACCTCTTTTTCGTGGTGTCCAATTCTACAATTCAAATCTTGAATGACAATTAGTTCAACTTGCTTGCTCATTACTTCTATAGTGTCACCAAGCTTACTAAAAAAACTCTTTGTTTTTACTTAAAGCGTTGTTACTAACACCATATACTCCAATAATAGTTGCACATTTGTTCTGAATATTTAGTTCGACTTTGATCAAACTTTTATTTAATTGTTCAAAATTTCTAACATGTTTTCTGTAATTATTAATAATAAGTATCGAGACGCCAGATTTTGCATGTTGTGATTTTGGTACTCCACTCCAAATGTGTTAGTAGTTTCCTAGTACTTCTTCTCCGTACCCCTTCTTTTTCGTTTCTGTTGGGACTACAATATCCAGTTTCAATATATCTATTTCTGCCACAACTTGTGTCTGTTTCGGTCTCAAAACTTGGACATTCCATGTACCAATTGAGATTGTCATTTGCCGTACACAAAGTCGTCTCCGGTTGACTGTCCGTATTCGAAGCTTTTGTATTGGGGAGAATGCACCTCAGAGAGTTTTTACAAACAATAGGTTGCAGGCCGATTGGTTCAACCCTCCTCCTTTACCCGCGCTTGGGACCGGCAACGTCGGCTACTGAGCTACTCGATCCACTCAGCACCTACCGTAGGCGGATTTTATCTTCAATTTTGTAGTTTTGAACTTTGTTTGCAATTTTCGAAAGATCAGGGATTTAAACGAATTTGAGACCTGCACCATTCTCTTGAACGATCATCAGACTATTGAACAACAAAATTTAACCAAACATTTGGAGTCATTTCTTTCGAAATTTTGAAAATGTCGGGGCGGGGGGCTCTATGGAAAGTACCCTCAAAATTAAAATATCGATTTAATATCCAAGGGGCCGCGACATCAGCGAGAACGATTGGGGAATATCAATTTTGGAGAATATCGGCTGAACGGTTTATGCGCTAGCGTTGTGCACATACAATCAGACAGACACGTTTTGCTGTCAATATATTTTTCGGTATGAAGAACCCACAAAACGTGCATTCTGACTACACCACGTGTTAGAGCTTTCTTCTATATTTAGCAACTGGATTTTTTCCACATTTTCGGGAAGGTCATTGTTTCTATTCCGGATTTCAGGTCAATAAATGGATGTTATTTATTATTTTTATATCAAAATATTCTTGAGATGTGATACATCTTACGAAAAATATAAATTTTGGAAATATTTTTTAGACTATAATGCCAGGTTTAAACATAAACATAAACTATAAACATACTATAATGCCAGGTTTTGGCATTATAGTATGTTTATACGAACGTAAAAAATTCTAAGAACCTGATTTAGAATATCAGCATGAACAAAAATGCTGGTGGAAAGCACTTTTATAGGTTGAAGTAGTATTATATATTTTAACACCAATAGTTTATTTTATTTGTGGTGAAAGATACGTCTCAATTGCCAATAGTATGCTATTACAATACAACTTTACTACTTACGGGTAACAATATTTCTTTATCTTCTCTTATGCTTGCTACGGACAGTGGCGCACGCACTAGGCGTCAAATCATCAAATATTACATATGACGTTAAAAATACTTTATCTACTCTTGCCCCTGCCATCGCTCGTCAATTAATACCTTCTCGCAGATAAAGAATGTTATTATCGTCCTGTATAGTATTTTTTAATCACGCTCATTTTTTACTAAAGCTAAAATTAGCTCATAAATTTAATATTTTTAAATTTTGAAGTATGAATGGGTGCTTACTTAACGGATGTGGCACTGCGGTCACGGCACTACTGAGCGCGACACCGCTCACTGTTCGCCGCCGCCGCCGCCGCCGCCACAAGCGCTGTTCCTCGTTCCGCTTTTGTCCACGCGCGCTTTTCACGTAAAACAAGCAAGAGTGTCGGCGGCCGCGACTCGCCCTGCCGCCGCCACATATGTCACGGGGTCGCGGGATCAATGCGACGTGACAGGGTTAAAGGGAGACGGCCGCGCTCTGTGTGAAAAGGCAGAGGAAAAATCACGGCGTTTGATATCCAGTCAAGCGGAAATGCCAGGAAGAGGCAGCGTAATGTTGTCGATTTGAGGATAGGTTAATAGAAGACTACAATACGCGAGAGCGTGTGCTCGTGGGAGTCCGCAAATATATATCCGTTGACCGGGAGGTTCTATGATTGATTTCCTTTTAATTGATTATTTATTGTTTATTGGCGCGTCAGTTACAGACTATTAGTGAAAATGGCCATTTTGAAAATGGAGCGCGTGCTATATCCCGGGAGAGACAATGTTCCTCTCTCACTAAAAGTTGAGATGCGGCACCAACGTGTACGTGTGGAGTTTCCCCCTCCAAATATCTCCCCAGCAGAGCACCACCCCAGCCATTTCAAGCTGCACGAGTGGGTATGTCAAAGGGGTGAGGTGGAAATGGGGGATGAGGAAGGAAAGATCACAAGCGGACCTTGGCTACTTTGTTAGGATTCTGCTCCAAAATTCGTAATTGTCCATATTCTTCGCACAATTACGAAATCTATTAATACTTTCGAAAAAGTATACATGATCTTATTTCAAGATCTATCTTACAACAATAGATTTAATCCACTAGAGGTGCTACAGAAAGGCACAGACTTTCTCGTCACAATTTTTTCCCATTTCCTTGGTGTGCACTGGTTTTAACGTCTTGCACTATTCTCTGGCCAGCTGCCATCAATCATCGCCCAAAGAACATTTTTGACATGTTCTCAACTTTTCGGTTTTTTAATAGAAGAACCAAAATATTACCTCAAGAATATTAAAGAACAGTGAAATTTCGACCTAAATAGAAAGATTTATCGAAAAATTTGAAGCCGTTTTTAAGAAAATGGTGATTAAGCATTACTGTGAATGTGAAATTTGAATCTCTTTTACACAGGAAGCAATTAAATTTTCGAAAAACTTCATTTGAAGTCCTTTCAAGCTCTTCCACTCACAAATGTAGTAATGCATACAAATCGATGGAAATGTGCATTTTAACGGCGTGGGAGATATTTCAAACAATTAGATTTGTGAAAATTAACTTTAGGTCATATTAAACATTGCAATTAGCATTAGCCATTAGAAAAGCTTGAAAAAAA